>MDKJ01176681.1:0-84349 GCA_005239525.1 Nicotiana knightiana
AAGATTAGATCTAACATTAATATTTACAGCAAAAATAGTATAGAATTTGGGTGTGGTAAAAAATTAGTTGTTCACAGTGGGAGTTATATTTGATTAGTGGACATCCATATAATATATATTTCATAACATAATATACATATCTTAACCTTTATTTCATTTTTAGTAGGTTTTATTTAAGAAAATTAAAAATTACTAAAAAATAAAAATTATATGTAACGACCCGATCGGTCATTTCGTGAGTTTAGCCTCGTTTTTCCCTATTTCGGCTTTATTATATTGTTCAGCTCTTTTATGTTGTGTTTGGTCGGCTGGTTCGGGTTCTAAGTGGCCGTGGTGAGAAATGAGACACTTAGTCTCTTAAATTTGCTTAATAGTTGAAAAAGTCAACTGGGAGTTGACTTGTTGGTAAATGACCTCGGAATGTAGATTTTATGCCTTGGATAGCTTCGTTAGGTGATTTGGGATTTAGGATTGTGTTCTGAATGTGGTTTTGAGGTCCGGAGTAGAATTAGGCTTGAATTGACCAAATTGAGTTTTTGGCGATTTCCGGTCGGTAGTGGAAAGTAGGAAATCGGGGTCGGAATAGAATTCCGGAAGTTTGAGCAGGTTCGTAGTGTTATTTTGGACGTGTGTGCGAATTTTCAGGTGATTCAGACGTATTTTGGTTGGTTTCAGCATCATTGGCGAAATTTAGAAATCTCAAAGTTCATAGGCTTGAATTCAATGTAATCTTGGTTTTTTGGCGTGGTTTTGGGTGTTTCGAAGGCTCGAATAAGTTTGAATGGTGTCGGGGGATGTGTTGGCATGTTTGGTTGAGGTCCCAAAGGCCTCGAGTGAGTTTCGGGTGGTTAACGAATCAAATTTCGGACCTTAAACTTGGAAGATTTTTCTGGTGTTTTTGCAGAGAAAATTATCCTATGCGTTCGCGGTGGGGTACCGCATTCGCGATGAGTAAATGGGGCGAGCTGGGGAAATGTGCTATGCGTTCGCGACATGGGGGATGCGAACGCGATGGGTCTGGGAGTTTATGCTACGCGAACGCGGGTGTGGGGATGCGTTTGCATAGGGCATCAGTAGCTGGGGACCCCAGGCCTCTTTTCTTCTATGCGTTTGCGTTTGAGGGACGCGTTCGCGTGGGGTCCAGTGTGTGAAGCTCCGCGTTCGCGTACCCTAGGTCGCGTTCACACTGAGTATTTTGGGAGCTGGCTTATTTAGCCTACGCGAACGCGAGGGTTATGCCGCGTTCGCATAGGGTGTTTTTGGGCAGTGTATTTAAAAGGCCATATCCGCGATCTTTAGCCATTTTTCACCATTGTTGAGCGATTTTTGAAGCTTTTGAGAGGGATTTAAGAGGGAATTGAAGAGAAACACTTGGAGGTAAGATTCTTGACTTCAAAACTTGATTCTATGCTATTTTCTAAGCAATTAAAACTGAAATTAGTGGATTTAAACCCAAAATTGAGGAAAGTTAGGGCATGGAAAATTGGAGATTTTAATTGAGTAATTGAAGGGGCAATTTTGGCCTGATTTTGATGTTCATGGTATGTATAGATTCGTGGGAGGATAAGGATTCCGGTTTTATTATTTTTTTCGAATTCTGAGATGTGGGCCCGGGGGTTGGGTTTGGCCAACTTCGAGATTTGTGCCTAATTGTGATAATTTTTCGAATGGGTTTCATCTCCCTAGCATATTTTGATGTTATTAATCTGGTTTTGGTAGATTTGGAGCCATTGGGAGCCGATTCGAGGAGCAAGAGCATCGCTGAGTAGTTTTTGGGCTGGTTTGAGGTAAGTAATGACTGTAAATCTTGTCCTGAGGGTATGAAACCCCTGACTTAGTATTTTTTCACTATTTTGGAGTGGCGCAGATGCTAGATGACGAGTGTGTGGCATGCACTATTGGGGGATCGTGACCTGGTCCGTCCCGTAGCAACTATTAAGTTGCGTATTTGATTTTAAATCATATGATATTTTATGTTTTAAGATTATTACCATATTTTGGGCTGTATGCCATGTTTGGGCCTTGTGCCGCCCTGTTTGGACCCCTTGGGGGATATTTACTACTATTCCTCACTGTGTTGATTTATGATTTACACTCAGTCATATTATATTTAACTGATTTTGAAACTCAGCCTTATTTACATTATTTTGAGATATAAAATGATATTTTTGGGTCGAGTACTCCGTTTTACTGATAGCTCGAGTGGCTTCTTGAGAGTTTCTGACTGAGTGAGGCCGAGGGCCTATGTTGTGAGATATTATGGGATCGGGCTGCACACCGCAACATGTTACACTGTTTATGATGACTGAGTAAGGCCAAGGGCCTGATTTGTGAGGATATGATATGGGATCAGGCTGCACGACGCAACATGTTATTGAGAGGCCGAGTGCCAGAGTGATTATGCCACGAGATGGCTTGATATTAGCGCTTGGGCTGTAGGAGCCCCTCTGGAGTCTGTACACCCCCAGTGAGCGCAGGTACCTACTGAGTGCGAGTGCCAAGTGCCGAGTGATTGGGAGGCATGAGTGACTGTGAGGTTTCCCGAGAGGCTGATAGGAGTGAATGTCATGCATGCTGGGTGACTGATTCTGAGTGATGTTATGCCTGAGAGGCGGTCTATTATTCATGTTTTTGACCGAGTGGATACTTATGATTCATTTCATTCTTACACTAAACTTCTTGGACATTTTTATGAAATTGTTGGAAAATTACACTTTTCAAGGGATTTTTACTGAAATTGTCTTTTTAAGCGTGATGATTTAACGTATACACTGTTGGAAAGAAAGACTGTGCTTATTATGAAATAATGATTTGACTTTATGTGTTTCTTACTGCTCATACCTGATTTATTTTCATTACTACTGAGTTGGCATACTCACGTTACTCCCTGCACCTTGTGTGAAGATTCAGGTGTTAGGACTGACTGAGAGTTGATTTACTGTCCCAGAGACTCACGAGATTGCGAGGTAGCTGCACGCGTCCGCAGCCCTGCCTTGTCCTTCTTACTTCTTTGGTACTTGCATACTCATGCTTATATTGTATTAGAGATAATGTATCAGACTTGCATAATTTATATGTTCATGACTGATGACTTCGGATTTTGGGACAAAGTGGAAAATGTTTATCTATCTTTATTTGTTTGAAATGTTAAAAATGAAAATTTTATGACAATATCGGCAGTGTTGAATAGAAATGAAAAGGTTGCCTTATGTTTAAGTATTGAGTTGGCTAGCCTAGTACCACAATAGGCGCCATCAAGTCCGGGGTGGTTTTGGGGTCGTGACATTATATGTTCTTGATTTAAAAATATTTAGTTAGTATTTTTATTTTACACTCTTAAAAGAAAAGAAAAAATATTAATTAAAGAAAGAGTCAATGAGTCATTTCCATGGTCCAAGATTCTTCCTTATCTTTTGTAACAAAATCACATGCTCTCCCTCAAAACTCACATGAACATACACACTCTATTTTTTCGCCACCAATTAATCCCCATACCTGCACCTATATATCTTCCACTGACTCACACAATTGAGAGACACATAAAGACATACACAAAAAGAACCAGCACCCGCAACAAGAAAAAACAGAGAAAAGAAAAATCGGCTGGACCTCCAAAAATGGAGAATCTCCATCTTCTTTCTCAATAGAGAAAGACCAGTTGTTCCCCTTATTTTTGAGGTCTTCAACCCATCACTCACTTTGCAGACACATGGAAGGGGGAGGGGGATCTGGGAAAATGAGAGAACAGAAAAATGCAGCTCTTCGTCTCCTTCGTCAGATTTTCGAACAGCCATCATGGTACCCCCCTCCAGCTCTTCGTCTCCTACGTTAGGTATAGAAGTTTTGATTTTAGAATGTAATAATTTATCGTGATTATATACACGTTTGCGTGACATGATTACGATTTCAAAAAATGAATTTTCGTAGAAATGTGTTACAACCCATATTCACGTACGTTGGTTCATGCCATAAGTTAGTCGACATAAATCAGAGAAGAAATTATCTTTGAGATGATAGGAAGTTAATCCTATTGGTCTTAAATGATACAAGAGTGTATAAGGGTGATTAACAAGTATTAGAAGTTAAACGAATCAAGGATGTTGTAGCCCGTATTTTTGGGTAAACCTAGGGGTTCTTTATATTTTCAAGAGGTTGTGTTTTAAGGTATTTGAATCATATAATATCTGTATCATAAGTCTTGAAGTCAAACGAGTTATGAAACAAAAGCCGACAAAAAGTGTCGCAACTTATGTTCATAATTTTATTTAAACTTTAGGTCAAATGTTACTAAGCTTTTCTCCCAATTTACTTGGAATTACAGGGTGATCTACCCACCAAATTGAAGATCTATAAGTCTAGTTTCCAATGCATTAAACCATTTATCAATATGACATATGACATCGGAGTAGAGAGATATAGGCATTATTGAGAGACTGCACAGGCTGCTAGATGACAAGTAGGTGTGTCACCTACTTGATTAAATGAGAGACCAAAAATAGGCCATTTCGGGTCGTCCAAAGAGCCCATTTAAAGTCTTATCTCCTGAAATATAACCCTCATTGTATATCACAAATAATCAGACCTAAACCCCTGCAAGCTTCCTCCCAAAAATTATCCACAAATCCTAGTTGATTTTCTCTCTCTTTCAAGTTCTAATTGGGGGTAAAACCTAGAGTTTGAAGAACCAAAATAAAGGCTGAGTTATACAACAATTAATGTAAGTTTAATGCTCTCTTTCATCCATTTTTTCTGCTGTAAATTCATGGAAATTCATTCTATACTTGTAAGAACTTACGGGACGGTGATCGGAAGCGGTGAGTTCGAGTTATTCAATTGTAGCGGATTGTTTTGTGGACTGTTTTGTGTTTCTGTTGGGCTGCATGTTTTACTACAATTTTGTGGAGTTTTGGAGGAGTAAGGGTGAGGAGAAACACCATATAGATTTAGGGTGGTGGTCTGGCCGTTCGTTGTAACATTTCCGGGTCATTTTGACACTACTACGGTGGTCGTCCTATGTATGAAGTGATTAGGTTGTGTGGACTGTTTTGGGAGGCTCAATATGATTATTATTGATGTTGTTTGGGCTGTTTGGTAATTTTTTTTACTTGTGTGAAGTCATGTATTCAGGGGAGGTGTTGTCCGTTTCATCGTAAAATATGTTATGGTCGATACATAATAGTTACGACGCTTAAACGATAACGATAGTGTCGTTTCTCTTATTGTAGATTAAGGAGTCACGACATTTGAATTGCTTGAGGTTGGGAAATATATATACAAGTTATGTGAGGCTATCCCTTTCCTTCTTTTGCACGACTCCAATTATACATAATGCAATGAACGAGCTTCCAAAGATACTCTACTCTTAGAAGCTAGCAGTACTTACATTGTTTCCCTTCTTATGGAACAATTGATGTTGAGGTTGCTTCTCTTATTCTTATGTTATCAATGTTGTTGGTACTTCCTGATTCTTATAAGATTCTTGATGAAGAGTTAGTCCTAATAACGTGTACGGAGAATATCGACCTTACGTCACTCCGAAAGGTTCAGAATATGATTCCATTGAGTCCTACATGCATTATATATATAATATGTATATGTATAATCCTTCCCAGTTCAGAGGTAATTGGTAAGATCCTTTCTCCGGACTTTCCGTGGTCTTGGTATGCATTTTTGTTATTAGATATTATGGGTATATCGGGGCCCTGTTCCGGCAATGTTGTATCACTTATGCTCCTTTAGAGGCTCATAGACAGGTGTCGACTCATGTATAGTTGGTATGCCTTGTTGGCTAATTTTTGTTGTATAGTCTTTCATGGTAACGTTGTAACTCGTACCTTATATTTAGTTTCTTAATAGTCTTGTCATCCCATGTGATGTAGGTTCATGCCATTATCTTTTATTTTTTATTGTTCATGATCCATATCTACAATTTATATTGATCTCGCCGGCTCTTAAAGATAGTAAAGAAGGTTAGATAAAATATACGTTGGTGCTCGGCAAGTATGGCCCGGGTGCTAGTCATGATCCTCCAGTTTAGGTCGTGACAAAATGCTTTAGGCGCGATTAATAATAAACATCGTGACTATAGGTACGGTTCCCGTGGTATAGTCATGACACGTAAACCCCAATTCTAGTGTGCTTTTCACGTGACTCGACCATAAATTCAAATAATAATAAAAAATCAACAAGTTGTAAATCGTGGGTGCATTTCACGTGACACGATTTGCAATGTGTACAAAAAAATAAACGAGTGCGCGATATCGCAACTTGTTCAAACAAATTCCATAAATACTAAAAGTGGTTAATTGATTAATTAAAAGCGGTTAGAAAGTAAAAATGTACAATAGGTTTCAAATATGTATGAAATTAGATAATTAGGACAATTATTAATAGTTGAGCGACCGTGCTAAAATCACGGAACTCGGGAGTGCCTCGCACCTTCTCCCGGGTTAACAAAATTACTTACCCGATCTTCTGTGTTCGCAGACCATAAATAAGAGTCAATTTCCTCGATTTGGGATCTAAAATAAACCGGTGACTTGGGACACCATAAACTATCCCAAGTGGCGACTCTGAAATTAAATAAATAATCCCATGTTGATTATGTCACTTAAATTGGAAAAACTCCCTGTCCTCTCGGGAAAAATGAGGTGTGAAAGCTCTGCCGACTCTGCTGGGATCGAACCCGGAATCTCTGGTTCATGGTTCAAGAATCGATCTTAGAATAACTATTATACTTGGATTTTAGTTATTATTTGATTTTTTATGTGTTTGAGCCTAATGTGCTAAATGCCGCTTTTTACCACTTTGATATTGCTTGAACTGTATATAAAACTGTTGCGAAACCCTTCTTCTCTCAGAGTCTTCTAAATCTTCTGGGAAGCGCACGCTGGCGTGACTTCTTTTCTGTTAGTGTCATACCCTAATTTAGAACGAGGATCGGATCAGTTACAAAGTCGGATGCCTTTTGGTTGCCGGTACGTTGCCCCCTTCCCCCGGCTCGAGTTGTCCGCTCGGGTAAGGCATGTCTAGAACAATACACCCCAAGGTTCAAACCTAGAATGAAATAACCTCAGGACAAATCCCTAGCAGGTACGTTTGAGTTCATCACGTGCATTTGACTTTGGGGACTCAATATAGGGGTTGGGTCCGTCTAGGCCAGGTGAACCCAATTTAAAAGACCATCCTGATGTATCTTACATGCTACTTGAGTATTTGTTTGTTTTGGCTTACATGTTGACTGACTTCTAAAATAAGGAAAGAAAATTAAAAAAAAAAAAAGAAATAAAAAAAGAGTGAGAGGTAGGTATTTGAAATCCGAAACTCTGCCGAATTGTTTTTAAAAAAAAAAATAAGATAAAGAAAATAAGCGAATATTTTCAAAAGTCATGTTTCCCCTATTCCGTCAAAATTGATCGAATTACGCGGGTCTGATTCTCACCAGATGTGAGATACATAGGCAAACCTCATCGGTTCCGGCCCACAATTTTCAAAAAATCCAAAAAATATTTTTCTTTACTTCCTTCTTTAGAAAGTCTTTCTTTTAGGCCCCAATTCCTTCGTTAGAAGTCTTTTCTTAGAAATATATATAAAAAAGATTTTAAAACCCAAAAATATTTTTATTTCTTTTTTAGAAGTTTTCATTCGAGAAAGAACAAACAAATCAAATCACAATCCAAAAACTATTTTCTACCTTTTTTAGAAGTCTCTTTCCCAAAAATTAAAAAAAAAATTTAAATTATTTAAAAATCCAAAAAAAAATTCTTTCTTCTTTTGAAGTTTTTCTTTCGAAATTCTAGAAAAAAAGGTGAAATTAAAAATCCAAAAAAAAATGTTAGTTTATTTATTTTGTTCCTAATCTTCCTGAACTACGCAAGATCTGATTCATGTTCCCACATGATATGTAGGCAACCCATATCAGGTTCGATCGAATGGTCTAAACAAAAAGAAAAAAAGAGTAAAGAAAGAAAGAAGAAAAGAAAAAATAAGAAAAAAAAGGAAAGAAGACAGAGAGTGTTTATTCTAACATGCTTGTTGTTTTGAAATAAAAGCTAGTTAAAGGTGGTCGGTTTGTTAGTTTGCAATGGTGAGTTACAAAAATAATCCAAGATCCCTCGAAAATAAAAACATCTTCCCAACCGAAGGAACAAGAACTACTATTGTTGATCCGACTAAGGTCACGAAAAGGCAAGTAGACAAGTTGGTGATATAAATGGAGGCAAATGTTGGCTGATTTCTACCAGTTTTGAGCAACAAGACATGCTCTGCTTGGATGATCTGTGATGATAGGGAGACATGAGAATTCTTCCACGTCCTTTGGCAAATCAGTTGCTTTGAAATTTCCTATGCCGTCAGTACTGAAATCCGACAACCAATATTGGGAACCGTTCGGTCAAAAACTCAAAATTTGAGTGCTGAATCAAAAGCAATAAAAAAGATTGAATGTCGTAGTAGTAAATTTGTGGCTAAGATGTCGCTTAGCAACTGGAAAGTCACTCCTCTCTTAGCCGGGGAGGAGCCTTGGTAGCTTATTTTGTCGTCTTTTCTTCTTATTTTTGTGCTATCGGACCCTTCTATCTTTTATTTAATGAAAAAATAGTCAGCCATTTTGCGTCCATTTTGTGCATAATTCCTTTCACGCTAGTTTTTGTGATATGACATGCATGCGGAATTCTTGGCCAGATCTTGAAAAACTGATTTAGTCTTGTATTAGTAAGTGAGAAAGAGACACCTTTGAAGATGAATAGAGACATGAAACAATTGAAAAATAAGCATGAGCCGAGTTTACATGGAACCAAAGTAGTCATGCTCATGGAATTTAAGGATCTCTACCTTTTAAATCATTGAGAAGATCAGGCTTAAGGATGATTAGACGGGTTGAAGTTTGTTTGCACTAAGAGATAGAAAGTGTTTTTCAAAAGAAGGTGTTTTCCAGACAACTTGAAATGGATCAGTTTAGTCGCAAAATGCATCTTCTATATCAAGACAAAATCCACAAAAAGTCAACCAAATTGACAAGGGTCATTCACTGCGAGGAAAGTATTGCTCATACAGCTTTACACTGAAAAAGACCCAAAAAGCAACATGTCCATCAATGTCGTGATTGTGAAGGACTAACATGATTGGCATTCTCGAGACTAGGAGGCCCTCTTTCTGCTATCCAAACACTTTATATCCTTCGCTACCCCTTTTGAGCCTGTGTTATTTTCTTTGACCACCCTCTTTTGGAATCAAATTTAGAGTTAAAAGTTTAAAAAAAATGAATAGAAAAGCCTATGCCCCGAGGGTGCAAACTCGAGCAACTCTTAGAAAGTTTTAAAACAAAAAAAGAACAGTCAAATGTCCTTGCCCCCAGAAAATCAAAGTCGGGGAAACTTGTTTTGAAAACAAAAAGAAAAAAAATAAGAAAGAAAGAGAAAAAGAGAAAAAAAAAGAAAAAAAAGAAAGACAAAGAAAAGAAAGAAAGATGAAAAAAATATTAGTTAGGTCAGATGTTTGAACTACGTTTGACCTGATTCTTTTAAAAAGGATATATATGCAGCCTTACACGGTTCGGTCCAACCAAATAAGAATTAAAAAAAAATCCAAAAAATCCTCAGTATCTGAGATGGGGAAAAGATTTTATTTTACGTTTGAAAGAGTCGATTCCAAGAGTTGTAGTCACCTCATTTTGAGTCTACTTTGGGATTTATGTCGTCCCTTCTTTCCAACCCTATCCAAAACCCTTCCAAATAAATACCTCCTGATCAGCCTTCTAGAATGCCAAGAGAGGCATGCAATGAGCAACAATTATCACACGACACAAAACACTGTCAAGTTACTCATAGAAGAAAAAAAGGAAATAAAAAAGAAAAAGAAAAATGAGAGAGTCTTACTAGTGAAAATCTTCATGGACACTATAAGGGGATAGTAAGAAGAGATAAATAAATGAGATAGACTTGTTGGTGAAAATCTCTCCGAGCACCACTAGTCGAAAGTGAGTCGTGAAGTTGACGCAAGGAATTGGCATGAATAAGACTGATTTCAAAGGTCATAAAAATGGTAAAAGAGAAGATTGGATTAGTTTGATAGATCTGTCGTTAAGTCCAAAATGCATGTCATGATCAATAAGGCTAGTTATTGAAAAAAAAAGAATAAAAACAAAGAAAACCTCTGCCTTATGTTCTTCCCGACAGGGGCATTTCTTATTAATATTATTTCTTTGCATCATTGTATCCTTCACTCTAAGTCAGTCCTTGTCAAAACGAGC
Organism: Nicotiana knightiana; assembly: GCA_005239525.1. Classification (NCBI taxonomy): domain Eukaryota; kingdom Viridiplantae; phylum Streptophyta; class Magnoliopsida; order Solanales; family Solanaceae; genus Nicotiana; species Nicotiana knightiana. Next base: position 10,250 of record MDKJ01176681.1, read on the forward strand.
AAGAAAAAATTTCAAATTTTGCTACCAGCTTTTCAGTTGCACAAAGTAAATTTTGCCAGCACACTCAGTGGTTACTGTTTACATGCCTTGAGTATTCATGCAAAGGCTATCCCCAAAAGACTCTTGTGAACCTATTAGGCGCAAGCAAAGGTAATTTGTGATTCTCTCTGACAGACAAATTGCTCAAAAGCAGGAAGTCATTAAAATTATCAGAAAAGGTCACCTAAGCAAAGATCTCCAGTTGGGATAAGGCTGATTGAGCCACAAATACAAATGATACTGGGTGTGAAACAATCAGGGTTGATACAAAGCAAAAGTCTCTTGAAAGCAGCAACAAAGTCTCCCAGCAGCGCGACCAACTACCAATGCAGTCGATTTTCCAAAGTTGGATGAGCAAAAGCCAAGTTGCCCAAGACTCAAGGCCACAAACCGATCACCAGTTTCAAAACTGACAAAATTTTCTTTGTTTGAAACAGGAAAAAAGCATTGCAAGGAAAGTGATTCAAAACAAAACAAAACAAAACAAAACAAAAAAATAAAAAAGAGAAAAAGAAGAGAAGCAAAGGGCCGACAAAGAGAAGTTTCTCAAATCTTTGCCTTTATTTGTCTTTCTAGTGTGCATAAAATCTTGCCATTGATCTTCACATTTTTTCCTTCTAGGGTAATACATCCTAGTCTGATGGATTTTCCTTATAAAAATCTTAGTTTGATGAATCATTCTCCTAAGATAAAAGGCCCTAGTCTGATGAATTTTCTCCTAGGATAAACGTCTTAGTGTGATGAATCTTTCTCCTAAGATAAGAAAACCTAGTCTGATGAATCTTTCTCCTAGGATAGAAATCTTAGTGTGATGAATCTTTCTCCTAAGATAAGAAAACCTAGTCTGATGAATCTTTCTCCTAGGATAGAAATCTTAGTGTGATGAATCTTTCTCCTAAAATAAGAAAACCTAGTCTGATGAATCTTTCTCCTACGATAGAAATCTTAGTATGATGAATCTTTCTCCTAAGATTAAAAAAAAACTAGTCTGATGAATTTTCTCCTAGGATAAACGTCTTAGTGTGATAAATCTTTCTCTTAAGATAAAAACAACCTAGTCTGTTGAACATTCTCCTAGGATACAAAGTCTTAGTCTGATGAATCTTTCTCCTAAGATAAGAAAACCTAGTCTGATGAATTTTCTCCTAGGATAGAAATTTTAGTCTAATGAATCTTTCTCCTAAGATTAGAAAACCTAATCTGATGAATTTTCTCCTAGGATAAAAAAATAAAATTAAAAAAAGGTCAATTTGTTTAAAAGAATGATTTTCTCAACAAAAAAAGTCCATTCTTGGTTCGTTTTAGACATAGGGTCTCCACTCCCTAGTCTCCTTTTCCAACATATGGTCTCCATTCCCTAGTTGATGCTATTTTTTACATAGGGTCTCCATTCTCTAGTCTTCTTTTCCAACATAGGGTCTCCACTCCCTAGTCTTCTTTTACAACTTAGGGTCTCCACTCCCTAGTTGATTTTATTCTAGACATAGGGTCTCCACTCCCTAGTCTCCTTTTCAACCTTAGTTTCCTTTTCCAACATAGGGTCTCCACTCCTAGTTGATGTCGTTTTAGACATAGGGTATCCACTCCCTAGTCTTCTTTTCTAATATAGGGTCTTCACTCCCTAATAGATTTTACTTTAGACATAGGGTCTCCCCTTTCCTCCTTACTAGTATAGGGTACACCAATCCCTAGCTGAGTTTTCCAACTTAAGGTACACCCGTCCTTAGTTGATGCACCATTTTGACAATCAGGGTATACCATCCCAAAGAATCATGTTTTCCTAGGGTACGCCATTCCCAACCTTTTATTGCTTTCAATAATGAAGTAGTATAGAATTCGGTTACAAATAACTCACGAAATTTTCCTAGTGAAAAATGAGGCAAAAAAATTTCGTTTGTTTGTTTGTTTTGGTGCCTGAGTAGGTTATACCTCGAGGCACAGGATTCGAGATGACCAAAAGAAGAAGTCTCAATCAAGAATAAAAGAAAAGAAAAAAGAAGTGAATCCAAAATGCAGAAGTAGATGAAAGATGTGAACTGCTCAAGACATGACTAAAGTCATGAGCACTGCATTCCCCGTTTTTATCAGAAGAAGCCATGAAAGATAAATTAGCACCTGTAGCTAGTAAGCATCAAGGCTCAACTTAAAAGTCTGCATGAAAAACCATTCAAGATCAAGCTTCAGAAGACTTATAGATAGGAATCTTGTAACTCATAGCTGATAGGCTTGTTTAGTTCGTTTAGATTTTTATTTTGATGTAATAACAGGACCACAGACCAGAGCCTCGACGGAACTTCACTCGACTCTCCAACTCATCATTCCATCATTCTCCTTGAACTATACGCGACCTGATTCCCTTATGACCCAGGATATGTAGGCTGTCCAAAACCAGGACTCGGTTGCACCCTTTCCTTTGTTTATTTTCCCGTTTGAATAACGATTTGGTCAAAAATTAGTCACACGGCTCACTTTGTCTTTGCCTGAAAACTCTTCATGTTTCCATGCAAAGAGGAGCAGTTGTGAGCACCTAATTTTTACCATACTTTGGATTTTTAACACTTTTTAGTATGTAAATAATTTTTAAGTTTAATCTAAATATTTTAATCTTTATTTCATTTTTAGTAGGTTTTTAAGAAAATTAAAAATCATAAAAACAAATTTATATGTTCTTGATTTTAAAATATTTAGTTAGTATTTTTAGTTTACACTCTCAAAAGAAAAGAAAAAATATTAATTAAAGCAAGGGCCAAAGAGTCATTTTCATGTGACAAGATTCTTCCTTATCTTTTGTAAAAAATTCACATGCTTTCTTTCAAAGCTCACATGCACATACACACTTTTTTTCTTGACCACCAATTAATCTCTATAACTACACCTAGATATCTTTCACTCTTTCACACGATTGAGGACACATAAATAAACACGCAAAAAGAACCAGCAACGGCAACAAGCAAAAACAGAGAAAAGAAAAATTGATTGGAGCTCCAAAAATGGAAAATCTCCATCTTATTTCTCAATAGAGAAAGACCAGCCATTCCCCTCATTTTTGAGTTCTTCAACCCATCACTCACTTTGCAGAGACAAGGAAAGGGGAGGGGGACCTGAGAAATAGAGAGAGCTAAAAATGAGAGAATAGAAAAACGCAGCTCTTCTTCTCCTTCGTTAGATTTCCGAACAGCCATCACGGTACCTCCGTCCAGCTTCAAAACCAGTCCCTGTTTTCACACCAAAATTCCAGCCTAACAACCTCCAATACATAACTGTTTCAGTCTAAATCCAGCTCCAAAAAAGCCGAAAACAACCTCAAAGTCAGCCGGAGTCCAGCTTCGTCATTTTCGTTCAGTTCGAGTTTTTCGGCGAACTTCGAGGCTGCAGGAGAGGTGGTTCTGAGGTCGCCGAGGCCCCTGTTTGAGGTCGAGTACAAGGTTATGGTGCTGCCAATTTACTGGTCGAGCTCCGGTAGCGATTTTAACCTCTTAGTATATTTGGAATAACTATTTGCTCGCTGTGTAAAACAAGCTAGAAAGTTTATTAATTGAATTAAAGCTACCACTATTAAAGGTCCATCTCTATCTATTTTGTTTGCTTTCACTGCTTTTGGCTCTTACGATAATAGTGTTGGTTTGTTATTGGAATACCGTGTTTCTTTATCATGTGTGATTTCATTTCAACTTCGTGTCTTATTTAATGGCTAAACCTGCTTTGCTTATCTATCTTATTCATGTATGAGCCATGTCTAAATATGTGTATATAGGATAAGTTTTCTGAAGTATTAGTTAGAAAAATAAAGTTGCTTCTTAAATTGCTATTTCCAAACACCATTTAGCTCGACTTATATTTGGGAATTTTTAATTGCTTAGTGGAGATTACGATCTATTGAAAGGCTACGTTAGGTATAGAAGTTTCGATTTTAGAATTTTATACTTTATCGTAATCATGTATACGTTCGCGTGATATAATTACGATTTCAAAAAATGAATCTTCGTAGAACTTATTTAGGCGCGATTAATAATAAAACATCGTGACTATGGGTAGAGTTCCCGTGGAATAGTCATGACACATAAATCCCAATTCGAGTGTATGTTTCACGTGACTCGACCATAACTTCAAATAATAATAAAAATTAACATGTTGTAAATCGCGGGTGTGTTTCACGTGGCGCGATTCTCAATGTGTACCGAAAAACAAACGAGGGCGCGACATCACTACTTGTTCAAACAAATTCCATAAATACTAAAAGTGGTTAATTGGTTAATTAAAAGCGGTTAGAAAGTAAAAATGCAGAATAGGTTTTAAATATGTATGAAATCAGATAATTATACCAATTATTAATAGTTGAGCGACTATGCTAAAACCACGCAACTCGGGAGTGCCTCACACCTTCTCCCGGGTTAACAGAATTTCACCCGGTCTTCTGTGTTCACAGACCATAAATAAGAGTCAATTTCCTCGATTTGGGATCTAAAATAAATCGATGACTTGAGACACCATAAATTATCTCAAGTGACAATTCTAAAATTAAATAAATAATTTCATGTCAATTAATGTCACTTAAATTGGAAAAAACTCCTTATCCCCTTTGGCCCAATTCTGCAGACCCCTTCTTTCCTTTCCTTGTATTTCAAGATTAACCCATTGATTTCAAACACCCAATTTCAAAATGATTTTGCAAAAATGACCTATTTAACTAACTGAATCTAAAAAGACAAAACAAATCAAGAGTGATTAGTGTGTATTTTTCTTGATTTTCATGTATTAATTATGCGACTAATGCGTAACTAAATCCTAATAATGCAATTAAAACAACGAAATCATATGTTAGCTGATTGTGTAAAAATTCCTATTTCTTTTAGGCTTCTAAATTGGATCAAATTGAGTTATTTTTCAAATATATTATAAAACAATATTAAAAGATAATAATAAAATATAGTAATAATAATAATAGTAATGGTCGTAGTAATAGCAATAGTAATGAAAATACTAGCCACAAAAAAAGACTAATGAAATAGTATCTAAAATTAGACATTTAATTTATTAATAACTTAGAACCTTAAGAAAATAAATTAAAACACATGATGAATAAAATTAGGCGTCAATAATGAGTATGACCACCGAAATTTGAACATCTGTTAGTTCAAACTTCATGAATAATTTTGCTGTTTGAAATATACAATTCAAACTCTAGAACACTTCATGAAATTTAAATTGATAATAGTTGGAACACCAGAACATTTCCTAATATTATCAAATACAGCAGAGAGGGTAAAAATTTATGGGCACTTGGTGTTCACAACAAACCAACTCCGCCAACCATCATCACATCAAACCTATAGTTTCGACCAAAATCTATAGGTCTAGATTAGCTCTTGTATACAGTTGAAATCGGGCATGATCGATTTCGTAGGCACGAAAAGTTGCTTCGAGAATAGGCTCATAATAGACTGGGCTAGAGCTCGAAGACATGAAGATCAAAGTGATCTCTGAAGATCGAGATCGAGCGTGATCAATCTTGAGTGAGGCATATTAATGGAATGACGAGATATTAGCAACCGGTCGAAGATCAAGGAGAAAATCACGGGGCAGATCGAATCAAGCGGTTATTGACACCAATTATGGGATTTGTTTCCGCCATTAGAATTATACCTTATTTAGGATTCCTCCATTATATATATAGAGGGATCCCATTCATTTGTAACCATCATCATTCACTGATTAATATACATACGCTGCCCTATTTCTCTTACTGTTCATTGTTATTATTGTTCTTCATTGCCCTTGATACCAAGCCTTGAGACTATCTTGAATCGAGGTTGAGCGCGCTACTGATATACTTGTTTGATTTACTTAATCGTCCAATTAATTCTTTTAATTAATATACTTGTTTGATATACTTTATCAATTGGTATTGAATTAGATCACGTATCCTTGTAACCACAATACAAGTTTAATTGTTACTCGAATTTCGAGGTAAACAGTTTGGCGCACACAGTGAGGCTAAGGATAATAGTGATTGTTCAGTACTGATTCTGGTAAAACACACTATTTTATGGTTGTCTTTGTCAAGAATTTTTTCTTTCAGGTTGAAACATATCAAACTCACAAAACGCATCCACACACGGTGACAATGGCCTCAGACTTCACGAGGAAAACAAAAATGTGATTGCTCCAGGAATCGAGGTGCCACAGGCTGATCTCAGAGGAGTACCGCCCATCAACCCAGTCAACATCAGTTTGCACGTTGCTCTGAATGCGGATTTAGGCGCAGATCTTGAGGGGAGTGTACAGAGAGAAGGCCGATTTGATGGTCGTGGTACACAGGGAAGAGGATATGAAGGAGTCAATCTCCAAGTGATATTCGAAATGCTTCAGGCTCAGCAAACCGCCATCACTCAGTTACAAAACCAGCACAGAGCTCCGAATAGGGTCAAGCCAGAGGTTACTCGCCGTACCGAGCCAGTACCGGAAAGATTGAGCAATAACACATCAGGGACCTATCCTGCCATAATGAAAATGTTCGAGGAGCTCACCAAGAGAATTGAATCAGGGGAGAAGAAAATCGAAGCCAATAATAAAAAGGTGTAGACTTATAACTCTCGAGTTGACCAGATACCAAGGGCACCCCTTATCTTGAAAGGAATGGATTCGAAGAAGTTTGTGCAAACACCCTTTCTTCCGAGTGCGGCTCCGAAGCCCATTCCAAAGAAATTCCGTATGCTTGATATACCCAAGTATAACGGGACCACTAACCCCAATGAGCATGTTACCTCTTACACATGCGCCATTAAGGGTAATGATTTGGAGGACGAAAAGATCGAGTATGTGCTACTGGAAAAGTTCGGAGAAACCTTGTCGAAGGGAGCAATGATTTGGTACCACAACCTGCCACCAAATTCCATCAATTCATTCACCATGTTGGCGAATTCTTTTGTAAAGGCGCACGCCGAGGCCATAAAGGTCGCAACAAGGAAATCAGATCTCTTCAAGGTGAGACAAAAGGATAGTGAGATGTTAAGGGAGTTCGTGTCCCGATTCCAAATGGAACGCATGGAATTGCCACCGGTCACGGATGATTGGGCCATTCAAGCTTTCACCCAAGAGTTGAATGAAAGAAGTTCGATAGCATCACGACAGTTGAAACAAAATTTGATCGAGTACCCAGTTGTATCTTGGGCAGATGTTAACAATCGATAAAATCGAAGATCAGGGTCGAAGACGACCAATTGGGAGCTCCTTTCAGTTTAGTACATCCAAATCAGTCAACAATTAAAAGTTAGAGGGACATCGATAGAGAGCCAAGGTCGAATAAAGATCGGTACCAGCCATATGTTGCAAATCAAAGAACTAACGGTCCGGGACGCAAATCCATCCGAAATGATCGAAGAAGCGATCGAGGACAGAATTCTCGGGGACTTATGAGTAAAACTGGATTTGACAAGTATGCAGATCCTATAGAGGCACCTCGGCTATCAGAGTACAATTTCAGCGTCGATGCATCGGGCATAGTATCAGCTATCAGGAGGATCAGAGACACTAGGTGGCCCATACCTATACAGACCGATCCTTCTCAGAGGAACCCGAATTTAATGTGTAAGTATCATGGTACCCACGGTCATAGGACCGAAGATTGCAGGTAATTGAGGGAAGAGGTAGCCCGCCCATTCAACGAGGGCCACCTTCGAGAGTTCCTCAGAAACTGAGCAAAGAATCACTTTAGGGAAAGGGAAAACAACAGGAAGAATGAACGAGAAGAACCTCAACATGTCATTCATATTATCGTCAGAGGGGTCGACGTTCCGCAGGGAACCCCTAATAAAATGCACTAAGGTGTCAATCACTAGAGAGAAAAGGACTTGAAACTACATGCCCGAAGGCACTTTATCGTTCATTGACGAAGAGGAAGAAGGCATTTCTTAGCCACACAATGACGCTCTGGTAATTTCTATCTTGTTAAATAAATTTCAAGTTAAGCATGTTTTAGTGGATCCAGGTAGCTCGGCAAACAACATCACATCGAGGGTCGTGGAGCAGCTCGTCCTGCATGACCAAATTATACCTACATCCCGAGTCCTAAACGACTTCAATATGTCTAGTGAAACAACTAAGGGGGAGATTATCCTACCGGTAAATGTGGCCAGGACAATCCAAGATACTAAGTTCCATGTCTCGAAGGCGACATGAGATATAATGCACTACTCAGAAGGCCTTGGATCCACAACATGAGGGCAGTAATGTCGACCCTGCACAAATGATGAAGTTTCTAACAACGGATGGTATAAAGACGGTATACGTGGAACAACATGCTGCAAAAGAAACATTTATAGTCGAGAAAGTAACATCGACTCGACATTATCAACCTCCGAAAGATCAAGCACCAAAGATAAACATGCAGTCAAATAGCAATCACCGCCCCCAGCCTCGACCGAATCGGAGAAACGAGTAGTAGAAGAAGAAGAGGAGGACTTCCTAACCCCTCGAACCTTTGTTGTTCTCGAAGAATCAGATGCTACCAAATCAACGGTTGAAGAGATGGAACAAGTTATACTAATCGGGTATCTACCCGAGCGAAAGGTATACCTGGGAACGGGGTTAACCCCCGAACTCATGAAAAACTTATTCAATTTCTTATTAATAATATAGACTGTTTTCATGGTCCCATTTAGACATGACAGGGATCCCACCGGAAATTACCCCAGTCCGAGGTAAAGCATGCCTTTATAAAGGACGAGGTAACTAAACTTCTTAATATAGGGTCCATTCGGGTAGTAAAATAAAACAAATGGTTATCTAATGTAGTGGTAGCCCCTAAAAAAGGGGAACAAAATTAGAATGTGTGTAGACTATAAGGACTTAAACAAAGCATGTCCAAAAAGATTCTTTTCCATTGCCTAACATCGATCGCATGATCGATGCCATGGCCGGACACGAGATCCTTACTTTTCTCGCGCCTATTCCGGGTATAACCAAATTCAAATGGACCCGGAAGACCAATAAAAGACCTCTTTTATCACCAAGTATGGAACCTATTGCTATAATGTAATTCCCTTCGCGCTAAAAAATGCAGGAGCTACATATCAACACCTAGTGAACAAAATGTTCGAAGAATAAATAGGTAAATCAATGGAAGTTTATATCGACGACATGCTAGTTAAGTCCCTCCACGCAGAGGACCATTTGACTTATTTGCAGGAAAAGTTCGAGATTTTAAGAAAATACAACATGAATCTAAACTCCGAGAAATGTGCTTTCGGGTTCGGCTCGGCCAAATTCCTTGGCTTTATAGTATCAAACTAGGGGATTGAGATCAACCCCGATAAGATTAAGGGCATCAAATATATCACCATCATGGACAGTGTAAAAGCCGTACAAAGGTTGACTCGAGGTCGTCGGATTGAAGACACAAGTTTTTCTCTTTGCTCAAAAAGAAGAATGATTTTGCCTGGACTCCAGAGTGTCAACAAGCATTAGAAGAATTGAAGCGATGCTTATTGATCCCATCTCTTCTCCACACTTTGAAGGTAGATGAGAAACTTTACTTATACTTGGCGGTATTTGAGATCGCGGTAAATGGTGTCCTAGTTCGAGAAAAGCAAGGTATGCTAATAAGCGCTTCAAGAAAATTGAAACCCTATTTTCAATGTCACCCCATATGTGTGTTAACCACTTACCTACTCCGTAATGTTTTGCACAAGACCGAATTATCGGGCTGATTGGCCAAGTGGGCCGTTGAACTCAGCGGGTATGATATTGAATATCAACTCCGAACGGCCATCAAGTCTCAAATTTAGCAGATTTCGTGGCTGATTTCAAACCAACCCTCGTGCCTGAAGTTGAAAAGGAACTTCTATTAAAATCAGGCGCGTCATCAGGGATATGGACCCTTCTCACATACGATGCTTCGAATATGAAGAGGTTCGGGCTCGGCATCATGTTGAAGCCGCCCATGGGTAGGGCTATTAGAAAATCAATTAAAACTTCTAGATTGACTAACAATGAGGCCGAGTACGAGGCCATGATTGCAGGTCTCGATCTAGCCAAAAGCTTGGGAGCTGATGTTATCGAAGCTAAGTGCGAATCTCTACTGGTAGTGAACCAGGTAAACGGCATCTTCGAAGTTCGAGAGGATAGAATGCAAAGGTATTTAGACAAATTGCAAGTAACTTTGCACCATTTCAAAGAATGGACTCTTCGCGACCCCAAATCCTAACAGGCCGTGATGGCGCCTATCGTGGAACTAGGCTAGCCAACCATCACATTACTACGCATTTATTAAATTATAAAAGTTCACAATTTAATAATAAGCAGCAACCATAGCATAGAGATAGTTTATTTAAGTCATTAGCGTCCCAATAATAGTCTAACAACTCTAAGCAAAACCTCCCAAGACTGGAGTCAACATGGTCATGATCATATACGAAATAAAACTAACTCTACTAATGTCTTAAATAAAGTCTAGGAATGAAATGCTAAAACTAAATAAGGAAGGAAAATGGAGAAGCTGTGGATGCTGGACAGCTACCTCGAAATCCCGTATCTGCTGCTAACGAACTGAGACAACTACTGCTCCGGGCCATCACCTGGATCTGTGCATAGAGGCACAGGGAGTAATGATGAGTACGCCAACTCAGTAGTAATGAAAATAAATCACAGCCTGAGAATTTCCAAACACACAGTACAGATACACAATTTCACAAAGCCAGTAAAACACCAAGTCACCATGTAGTATTCAACAAATAATAAGTTCGAAATCAGTTTCCAGAAATCCTTTGAAAACAAGTGTAATATCAATATACCTCAGTAATATTCTCAGTAACACCAGTTTGAAAACGAAGTAAATCATAGTTCAAAAACTTAGTAAAAATTCTTCATAAGACTGCCCCTCGGGCTACAATCATATATCATAACCATTTCCCATCAGGCATCCTCACCATCACTCAATATCAGCTCATCAGACATCCTCACAGTCACTCATTATCAGCCCACCAGGCATCCTCGCCATCACTCAATATCAGCCCATCAAGCATCCTCGCAGTCACTCAGTATTAGCCCATCAGGCATCCTCACCATCACTCAATATCAGCCCATCAGGCATCCTCACAGTCACTCAGTATAAGCCCATCAAACATCACTCATTAGTTGGTTTAGCAACTCAATAGTCGCCTAAATAAGGAAGATATTTCCAAAGTTCCAACCTTCTCATTTCAAAACCCGTGAAAGGGTGCATAGTCCGGGGTTTCATACCCTCAGGACAAGATTAAAAGACATTACTTACCTCAAAACTAGCCCGGGAACTATTCCGCAACATGCTTGCCCCTCGTATCAACTTTCGAAGACTCCAAATCTACCAAGTTCAGATTTTTATCATCAATTTGTGCTTAAGGAATAAGTTCCAATAGAAAAATATCAAAGTTAGCTCAAAAACCTGAATTTGGTCAAAACCCGACCCCTGGGCCCGTGTCTCGAAAATCAAAAATTGTATACAAAACTTTTCTTCACCACCTCACGAGTCCGTACATATAAAGAACACTAAAATCGGAGTTCGCCTGACCCCTTAAACCAATCCCTAAAGGTCTCATAATCTCAAGCCCTAAACCCACCTTTTTCTACTGATTTTCATGAATTAAATGCTGAGATTGTGTTCTATAATCACCCATAAACGAGTTTTAATTATCAAAACACTTACCTCTATGAAGAACACTGATTTCCCTCTTTAAAAAGCGCCCCAAAGCTCTCTGTCCGTACAAAAATGGTGTAAAAAGGGTTTAAGTCGCGGAGGGTTTATTTTAACACTGCCCAGGGGTTTCCGCACATGCGACCAAGCTCCCGCACCTGCGACCTTCCCCGCACCTGCAGAGCCTTGTCTGATTCTGCGGGCCCGCACCTGCTACCCTTCTTCCGCAGGTGCGGTTACATCAGTAACCAGAAAACCAGCAACTGCTTGCTGCACTTTTTCAACTCCGAACTTCCCGTTAACCATCCGAAATAAATTCCGAGCCCCTCGGGACCCCAACCAAACATACTAAAATATTACGTTTGATCATTCAAGATTAGTTGCACTCTCAAAACTCCAAAACTAACACCAAAACACCAAAATTACATCAGATGCAAGCCTAAGAAATTTGAAATTTCTAAAATCCACCAATGATGCCGAAACTATCCAAAACAACTCCGATTGACCTGAAATTTTGCAGACACATCCAAAATGACATTATGAACCTGTTCCAACTATCGGAATTCCATTCCGACCCCGATATCCTATATTCCACTGCCGACCGAAAATCATCAAAACTAACTTTCGCCAATTCAAGCCTAATTCTACACCGGACATCACAAAATTATTCTGAACACACTCCTAAGTCCCAAATCACCTAACGAAGCTATACGAGCCATAAATCCGCATTCCGAGGTCATTTACCAGTAAGTCAACTCTCTGTTGACTTTTCCCATTTTAAGGCTATCTTTAAAGGCTAAATGATTGAACTCTCACTATAACCATTCGATTTCAAGCCTATCGACTCTAAAACATCCATAACATAATAAACAACCTATGACAAGTCAATAACAGCAATTATAATGCAGGTTCCACATAACGACAGACCGGGTCGTTACATTCTCCCCCTCTTAAACAAACATTCGTCCTCGAACGGGTCTAGAAACATACCTGGAGTCTCAAACAAGTGGGGATATTTTCTCTGCATCTCCCGCTCAGTCTCCCAAGTAGCCTCCTTCATCGACTGACCTCTCCACTGCACCTTCACTGATGCTATATCCTTAGACCTCAACTTTCTAACCTCACGAGCTAAAATAACTACTGGCTCAACCTTATATGACATATTACCTTCGAGCTGAAATACTCTGAAGTCTAACACATGAGACGAGTCACCAACATATTTTCTGAGTATCGACACATGAAATACCGGATGAACACTCGATAGACTGGGGGGCAAGGCAAGTCTATAAGCCACCTCTCCAACCTTCTGAAGCACTCAGAAGGACCAATAAACTATGGACTTAGCTTTCCTCTCTTTTTGAACCTCATAGCACCCTTCATGCGTGATACCTTCAGCAGTACCTTATCACCTTCCATAAAAGACACATCCCGAACCTTCCGGTCTGCACAACTCTTCTGCCTAGACTACACCGCGCGAAGTCGCTCCTGAATCAACTTCACCTTCTCCAACGCATCCTGAATCAAATCTGTGCCCAATAACTTAGCCTTACCAGGCTCGAACCAACCAACCGGAGATCTACACCTCCTACCATATAAAGACTCATATGGGGCCATCTGAATACTGGACTGGTAGCTGTTATTATATGCAAACTCCGCTATTGGCATGAACTGATCCCATGAACCACCAAAATCAATCACATAAGCCGGTAACATGTCCACCAAAATCTGAATAGTCCATTCGAACTGCCCGTCGGTCTGCGGGTGAAATGTAGTGCTCAACTCTACATCAGTACCCATGCCTCTCTGCACGGCCCTCGAAAAGTGAGATGTGAACTGAGTACCTCTTTCAGAAATAATAGAAATCGGAACTCCATGCAACCGGACAATCTCCTTAATGTAAATACTAGCCAATTTCTCTGAAGTATAATAAGTGCTGACAGGAATGAAGTGTGCGGACTTGGTTAATCTATCCACAATGACCCAAATAGCATCAAAACCCTTCCAAGTCCATGGAAGCCCAACTACAAAGTCCATAGTAATCTTCTCCCACTTCCACTCCGGAATATCTAACCTCTGAAGTAACCCACCTGGTCTCTGGTGCTCATACTTGACCTGCTGGCAGTTGAGACACCGTGCTACATACTCAACAATATCTCTCTTCATCCGTCTCCACCAATACTGCTGTCTCAGATCCTGGTACATCTTCGTGGCACCCGGATGAATAGAATACCGCGAACTGTGAGCCTCTGCTAATATCAACTCTCGAATACCATCCACATTGGGCACGCAAATACGACCTTGCATCCTCATAAATCCGTCATCACCAATTGTCACATCCTGGGTATCACCCCGACGAACTCTATCCTGAAGAATTAACAAGTGGCGGTCATAATACTGTCGTGCCTTAATCTGATCAAATAAAGAAGCCCGTGAAGCCATGCTAGCTACCACCCGCGGAGGGTCTGACAAATCCAATCTTACCAACTGTCCCGCTAAAGCCTGAATATCAAGTGCTAACGGTCGCTCTGCTACTGAAAGGTAAGCTAGGTTCCCCAAACTTCCGGCTCTGCGACTCAAGGCATCGGCCACTACATTGGCCTTCCCCGGGTGATACAAAATAGTTAAGTCATAGTCCTTAAGAAGATCTAACCATCTCCTCTGACGCAAATTCAAGTCCTTCTGCCTTAGCAGATACTGTAAGCTACGATGATCAGTGAAAATCTCACACTGTACCCTATACAAGTAATGCCGCCAAATATTTAAGGCATGAACAATAGCAGTTAACTCAAGATCATGCACTGGGTAATTCTTCTCGTGCACCTTCAACTGTCTCGACGCGTAGGCAATCACCATACCGTCCTGCATCAACACCGCTCCCAAACCAACTCTAGAAGCATCACAATAGACTGTGTAAGAACCCGAACCAGTAGGCAACACCAAAATCAGAACTGTGGTCAATGCTGACTTGAGCTTCTGAAAGCTCTCCTCACACTCGTCAGACCATCTGAATGGAGCACCCTTCTGGGTCAATCTAGTCAATGGTGAAGCAATAGAAGATAATGCATCCACAAAACGACAGTAATGTCCCACTAAACCAAGGAAACTCCGAATCTCTGTAGCTGAGGACGGTTTGGGCCAACTCTTATGAATCTCAATCTTCTTCGGATCAACCTGAATACCCTCACTAGACACCACGTGCCTTAAGAAAGCCACTGAACCAAGCCAAAACTCACACTTGGAGAATTTTGCATAAAGCTTCTCCTCCCTCAATCTCTGTAACAAATCCTCAAGTGCTGAGCATGCTCTTCCTGGTTACGGGAATAAACCAGGATGTCATCAATGAACACAATGACAAACGAATCAAGGTAAGTCTGAAACACGTTGTTCATCAATTGCATGAACGCAGCTGGGGCATTGGTCAGCCCAAATGACATAACCAGAAATTCATAATGACCATATCTAGTCTTAAAATCAGTCTTCGGAATGTCAGAATCCCGAATCTTTAGTTGATGATACCCAGACCTTAAGTCAATCTTGGAGAACACCTTAGCTCCCTGAAGCTGATCAAATAAGTCATAAATACGAGGTAAAGGATACCGGTTCTTCACCGTAACCTTATTCAGCTGTCTATAATCAATGCACATACGCATGGAGCCATCCTTCTTATTCACAAACAACACTGACACACCCCAAGGCGACATACTAGGTCGGATGAACCCCTTATCTAAGAGTTCCTGAAGCTGCTCCTTCAATTCTTTCAACTCTGCTGGTGCCATATGGTAAGGTGGAATAGAAATAGGTTGAGTGTCGGGAACCAAGTCAATACCAAAATCAATATCCCTGTCAGGTGGCATGCCTGGCAGGTCTGTAGGAAATACGTCCAGAAAATCACTGACTATAGGAACAGAATCAACAGATGGAGTCTCACTACTAACATCCCTCACAAAAGCAAGATAAGATTCACATCCTTTCTCCACCATACGCTGGGCTTTCAAATAAGAAATCACTCTGCTAGGCACGTGCTCTATAGACCCTTTCCACTCAACTCTCGGAACTCCGGGCATAGCCAGGGTCACGGTCTTAGCGTGAAAATCAAGAATAGCATGACATAGGGATAACCATTCCATGCCCAGAATTACATCAAAATCGACCATACTCAGTAACATCAAGTCCACTCGGGTCTTCAGATCCCCAATAGATATAAGACACGACCCATACACACGGTCCACAATAATAGTATCGCCCACCGGATTCGAAACATGAATAGACGTAAATAAAGACTCACGTGGCATATTCAGAAAGTGGTAAAAATAAGATGAAACATACGAGTACGTGGAACCAGGGTCTAATAAAACCAAAGCATCAGTGTGACAAACTGAAATAGTACCTGTAATCACCGCATCGGATGCCATCGCATCAGGCCTAGTCGGAAGTGCGTAGATACGTGGATGGCCTCCATCTACTCGACCTCCCCCTCTAGGGTGGCCTCTAGCTGCCTGACCACCACCCCTAGCTTCCTGGGTAGGTGGTGAAGTGACTAGGGTTGAAACCTTTGCTGAGGTGAACTACTAGGATGACGGGGACACTGCCTCCACTCATGTCCAAACTCTTCACACTCATAACAACTACCTGGAGTTGGAGATGAAAACTGACGAGAACCACTGCCATCATGATAACCACCAAATGAACCTCGCATAGAAGAACCCTGATAAGATGATGCTCGGGCGGAGCTCTAAGCTGGAAGGGCACCAAAAGATGAACACCCCTGATGATAATTGCGAGGACCCTGCCCCGACAATACACCATTGTAAGCTGGGCGAGCTGGCTGTGGAGGTCTAAATAGACGGCCTCTGTTAGGCTGAAATTACCCTCTGGGAGGAGCACCACTGAAGCTACCTGATCCCCGAGGCCTCTTAGCCTCCCTCTCCTCACACTCCTGCCTGCGAACCGACTCAATTTCCCGAGCTATATCAACAACCTGCTCAAACGTGGCTCCAGACACCCTCTCTCTGGTCATCAAAATCCGAAGCTGATACGTGAGACCATCCACAAATCTCCTGATACGCTCCCTGTCAGTGGGGACTAACTCCGAAGCATGTCTTTCCAACTAAGAAAACCTCATCTCATACTGAGTAATTGACAAATCTCCCTGGCGCAGCTGCTCAAACTGCCTGCGCTGCTCCTCTCTGTGGGACTGAGGAACATGTTTCTCTAAAAAGATCGTAGAGAACTGCTGCCAGGTGAGCGGTGCTGAACCAACCGGCCTACGCCTCTCGAATGTTTCCCACCAAGTAAAAGCAGCACCCGCAAACTGAAATGTAGCAAATGAGACCCCACTGGTCTCCAAAATACCCGCAGTACGTAGTATCCTCTGGCACTTATCTAGAAACCCTTGGGCATCCTCGCCCTCTGTACCGCTGAAAGTCGGAGGCTGAAGTCTGCTGAACCTCTCCAACCTGCGCTGCTCATCCTCAGGCATAGCAAGGACCACATAACCCTGAATCGGAACAACTGGCTTATCTGGGGCTGCTCCCGGTGCCTGAATACCTCTTACAACTGGCTCAGGTGCCCGGGCAGCTGGAGTCTGATTGCCTCCCCCGGCCTGAGCTGCATTGGCAGTAATGGTCATAGCCACTGCCTGAGCTAAACTAGAACACATTGTCAATATATGAGCCAGGGTCTCCTGAAGACCCGGAATGACAATAGGCACAACAGGTGCCTAAGCTTGTCCCGCTGGAGCAACGTCAACGAGAACCTGATCCTGAACGATAGAGGGATCCTGTGGCACTATTCCGGTTGCTGCATGGGCAGGTCCCCCAGCTCTACCACAGCCCCGACCTCGACCCCTTGTGGGTATGGCTGGTGCGTGGTCACCCTGATCGGTATTGCGTGTCCTCACCATCTGTGAGAGAATGAAACAACATAAGTTTAGATTTCAAGAATCAATAGATTGGCACGATAGAGTTCAAGAAAATAGAGATGTTTCCTAAGAGTTCTGCAGCCTCTCGAAGATAAGTACAAACGTCTCCGTACCGATCCGCAAGACTCTACTGAACCTGCTCATGACCGTTGAGTCCTATGTAACCTAGAGCTCTAATACCAACTTGTCACGACCCCAAATCCTAACAGGCTGTGATGGCACCTATCGTGGAACTAGGCTAGCCAACCATCACATTACCATGCATTTATTCAATTATAAAAGTTCACAATTTAATAATAAGCAACAACCATAACATAGAGATAATTTATTTAAGTCTTTAGCGTCCCAATAATAGTCTAACAACTCTAAACAAAACCTCCCAAGACTGGAGTCAACATGGTCACGAGCATCTACGAAATAAAAAAAAATCTACTAATGTCTTAAATAAAGTCTAGGAATGAAATGCTACACTAAATAAGGAAGGAAAATGGAGAAGCTGTGGACGCTGGACAGCTACCTCGAAATCCCGTATCTGCTGCTAACGAACTGAGATAGCTACTGCTCCCGGACGTCACCTATATCTGTGCACAGAGGCACAGGGAGTAATTATAAGTACGCCAACTCAGTAGTAATGAAAATAAATCACTGTCTGAGAATTTCCAAACACACAGTACAGATACACAATTTCACAAAGCCAGTAAAACACCAAGTCACCATGTAGTATTCAACAAATAATAAGTTCGAAATCAGTTTCCAGAAATCCTTTGAAAACAAGTGTAATATCAGTATACCTCAGTAAAATTCTCACTAACACCAGTTTGAAAACGAAGTAAATCATAGTTCAAAAACTTAATAAAAATTCTTCTTAAGACTGCCCCTCGGGCTAAAATCATTTATCGTAACCATTGCCAATCAGACATCCTCACCATCACTCAATATCAGCCCATCAGGCATCCTCACAGTCATTCAGTATCAGCCCATCAGACATCCTCACCATCACTCAATATTAGCCCATCAGGCATCCTCATAGTCACCCAGTATCAGCCCATCAAGCATCCTCACCATCACTCAATATCAGCCCATCAGGCATCCTCACGGTCACTCAGTATAAGCCCATCAGGCATCACTCATTAGGTACCTGCGCTCACTGGGGGTGTGTACAGACTCCGGAGGGGCTCCTACAGCCCAAGAGCTATAACAAGCCACATCATGGCATAAATCACTCACAATATAGGCCCGCAACCTCACTCATATCATAGCATCCTCACAATATAGGCCCACAGCCTCACTCAGTCAGACACTCTCAATTTGCCCTTCGTGCCATAAACATATCGGTTTCTCGACCCAAAACAAGTGTTTCATTTTTCAATAAATAGTATCAAATTACTCTGAGTGTCAAAAAAATTTATCAGGAAAAGACAGAGTGGAAAATCATAACATATCAGTGAGGAAAATATAGTAAACACAACACCCAAGGGGAAAACAGATCGGCACTAGGTCCCAAACACGGCTTACAGCCCAAATCATATCATAATAAAATAATACTAATTAAGCATAGGCTTAAAAGTCGGTTTAGCAACTCAATAGTCGCCTAAATAAGGAAGATATTTCAAAATTTCCAACCTTCTCATTTCAAAACCCGTGAAAGGGTGCATAGTCTGGGGTTTTATACCCTCAGGACATGATTTAAAGACATTACTTAACTCAAAACTAGCCCGGGAACTATTCCACAACACGCTTGCCCCTCGTATCAACTTCCGAAGGCTCCAAATCTACCAAGTTCAGATTTTTATCATCAATTTATGCTTAAGGAATAAATTCCAATCGAAAAATATCAAATTTAGCTCAAAAACCCGAATTTGGTCAAAACCCGACCCCCGGGCCCGTATCCTGAAACTCAGAAATTTTTATACAAAAATATTCTTCATCACCTCACGAGTTCGTACATATAAAGAACACTAAAATCGGAGTTCGTCTGACCCCTCAAACCAATCCCTAGAGGTCTTATAATCTCAAGCCCTAAACCAACCTTTTTCTACTGATTTTCATGAATTAAATGCTGAGATTGTGTTTTATAATCACCCATAAACGAGTTTTAATGATCAAAACACTTACCTCTATAAAGAACACTGATTTTCCTCTTCAAAAATCGCCCCCAAAGCTCTCTGTCCGTACAAAAATGGTGTAAAAAGGGTTTAAGTCGCGGAGGGTTTATTTTAATAACGCCCAGGGCTTTCCGCACCTGCGGCCAAGATCCCACACCTGCGGTCCCTTAACCGCACCTGCGAACTTCCCCGCACCTGCGGAGCCTTGTCCTCTCCTGCGGGCCCGTACCTGCGATTCTTCTTCCGCAGGTGCGGTTACATCAGTAACCAGAAAACCAGCAGTTGCTTGCTGCACCTTTTCAACTCCGAACTTATCGTTAACCATCCGAAATAAATCCCGAGCCCCTCGGGACCCCAAAAAAACATACTAACACATTACATTTTATCATTCAAGCTTAGTTACAATCTCAAAACACCAAAACTAACATCAAAACACCAAAATTACATCGGATTCAAGCCTAAGAACTTTGAAATTTGTAAAATCTACCAATGATGCCGAAACTATCCAAAACAACTCCGATTGACCTGAAATTTTGCAGACACATCCAAAATGACATTATGAACTTGTTCCAACTATCGGAATTCCATTCCGACCCCTATATCATATTTTTCACTACTGACCGAAAATCATCAAAACTAACTTTCGCCAATTCAAGCCTAATTCTACACCGGACATCATAAAATTATTCTGAACACACTCCTAAGTCCCAAATCACCTTAAAAATCTATCCGAGCCATAAAATCCGCATTCTGAGGTCATTTACCCATAAGTCAACTCTCAATTGACTTTTCCCATTTTAAGGCTATCTTTAAAGGCTAAATGACTGAACTCTCACTACAACCATTCGATTTCAAGCCTATCGACTCTAACACATCCATAACAGAATAATCAACATATGACAAGTCAACAATAACAACTATAATGCAGGTTCTACGTAACGACAGACCGGGTTGTTACAGGACTCTACAACATATACCTCGAGAACAAAACACTGAGGCTGATGCACTTGCAAATTTGGGGTCATCGATCGAGGAAGATGAGATCAGCTCGGGGATTGTCGTCTAATCTCGAGATCTGTGATCAAGGAAGGGCATTCTGAAATAAACTCTACAACCTTAACTTGGGACTGGAGGAATAAATACATCGAGTACTTGAAAAATGGAAAGCTCTTGTCGGAACCTAAAGAATCGAGGGCCCTTCGAACTAAAGTTGATCCTTTTACATTAGACGAAGTCAAAACATTATACAGAAGGATCTTCAATGGATCATTGGCGGTGTGTTTAGGACCGGGAGATACTAATTATGTTTTGCGAGAAGTCCACGAAGGCACTTGTAGAAACCATTCCGGCGTCGAGTCAATAATTCACAAGGTTATTAGAGAAGGATACTATTGGGATATCATGGAAAAAACTATAAGGAGTTTGTTCGAAGATGCGATAAATGTCAAAGGTTTGCAGCGATGATCCACCATCCCGGAGAGCAACTTCTCTCGGTCCTATCCCCATGGCCATTCATGAAATGGGGGATGGACATCGTCGGACCACTACTATCAGGCCCAGGTAAAACTAAGTACATTTTGTTTGTGACCGACTATTTTTTTAAATGGGTTAAAACACAGGCTTTCGAGAAAGTCAGAGAAAAAGAAGTGATAGATTTCATATGGGATCATATTGCGTGTCGATTCGGAATATCAGCAGAAATAGTATGCGACAATGATAAACAGTTTATCGGCAGCAAAGTATCAAAATTTCTCGAAGATCATAAAATAAAAAAGATATTGTCAATACCGTATCACCTTAGTGGGAACGGATAGGTCGAATTGACGAACAAGGCTATCATCCAAAACATGAAGAAAAGGTTGAATG
This sequence comes from Nicotiana knightiana, assembly GCA_005239525.1. Taxonomy (NCBI): domain Eukaryota; kingdom Viridiplantae; phylum Streptophyta; class Magnoliopsida; order Solanales; family Solanaceae; genus Nicotiana; species Nicotiana knightiana. The sequence goes on from MDKJ01176681.1 coordinate 31,848, forward strand.
AATCTAAGGGAAAATGGAGAGAATTCTTGCCCGAAGTCCTATGGGCATATCGAACAACCTCGAAGTCCAGCATAGGAGCAACTCCGTTTTCTTTGGTATACGGCTCCTAAGCTTTAATTCCGGTCGAAGTTGGAGAGCCAAGCGCCAAGTTTTGACATGCAACAGAAGAATCAAACCACGAGGCTATGATACCAGTCTCGAATTATTAGATGAAAAATGAGAAGCTACACTCATTTGAATGGCTGCGCAAAAGCAACGAATCGAAAGGTACTACAATAGAAGAACCAACCTTCACCACTTCAGAGTCGGGGACTTAGTCCAAAGGAAAGTCACCATCAACACTCGAGATCCCAATGAAGGGAAACTCGTCCTGAATTGGGAAGGACCCTATCAAGTCCTCGATATAGTCGGCAAAGGATCTTATAAACTCGAAGCGATGAACGTTGAATCACTGCCGAACAACTGGAACATATCACTCCTCAAGCGATACTATTGTTGAGGTATGAATTTATCCTTTCTTTCATTCATATATATATATATATTCGGAACTAACTCATTTCAGGAGTCCGATCAAAGGCATCGAGACCTCAAGTTTTAAAGTACTCATTGCACTCTTTTTCCCTTAGATCGGTTTTTATCCCCAATGGGTTTTTCCGGCAAGGTTTTTAACGAGGCAACAATTATGTGCTACCTGAGGACAATTTAATAGTATCCAAGGCTTCTTTGCAATCATCCTCGAATACTAGGGGGCATCACCCTCGGATGTTACGATTTCGAGAAATGTACCTCGTGTCAAAGGGCCTCGATAGGGAAAACATTGTAATGGGCCAAATGGTTGAATGAACGGTGCCCATATAGATTAATCAGATCCCGATGGAAAAACATGTACGCATGTATAAATTATTCAAAGAAGCATTCTTTCTTCATCAAACATCTCGTGTCTCGAAGCAAATTCTTTACTATGCAAATCTTATACTTATGATTTGTGAAAATTGGCTCAAGAGCCAAGTAAAAACATACTTCGAACACTCGGGTTATCTGAACTTAAAGTCACAAGACCTCAAAGAGGCACCTCTCGATGTATAGGCCAAGGCCACCATTCTCGGGGAATAACATTTCGAACAAGTTTGAGATGTTATCGAGAAATAAGCCCACGAGGTGTACCCGAAGGCTACGACCGAAATAACGCGGTGCGGAGACGTCAAAATTCCGCAACAAACAATAGGCCTTCAAATTCTTTGAAAAACCGTTTAAAAGGCTACCCTCGGCAAACAATTAAGGGCTTCGATAAAATTAGCCCTCAAAAAACCAAAAGGCTTCGATATTATAAACCTTTGAAAAACCTTAAAGAGGTATCAAACTATCTTAACACAAATGTGCTAAGGCACAAAAAGCAAAGGGGTTTTAATTATCGGACCCGGGTGAAAAATAAATGCTAAGGCATAAAGAATTTTTTACTAAGTCTTTTAAGCCGAAAATGGGAAATAATAGCCATTCTTAGAGGACAAATTGGCCCAGTTTAAAGAGCCTAAGGGCCAACAGTTAAAGTTCGAGACCTCGTTCTCACTCGATTCGGACTTAAAGGTTCCACTGTTTCGAGCTAAAATCAAGTCAATTAGAATATAGCTCAAAAGTTCATCATAAAACCCCAAGGGATATGTTACTGTAAGTTCAAAACTTACACATTACTTGATAAAAAACCTAAGGGTTAGTTTTATTCTAAGTTCAAAACTTACTCGAACTTAGTTTTAAAAATAGTGTAGTTATGGCATCAATAAAGCCATCCAAAATTTCGAACGTATTATTGAGCTCGGGGACTTGCTTTTAAAACCTAAGGGTTTGATTTAAGTTCGAGCTAGTGTTCAACTACAAAGACTGCAACAACAAAATTTCCACAAGGCAAAAGCATAATAAAATCTATTGCAATTCAGGGACAAACTGGAAAGAGAAAGAACTTTTTATAAAGGTATATTCAAAGACCACGTGGGGTCTTACACAAAAAACACAAAAGAAGAATAATCCTAAGTGCCTAGTCTACTTGGGGAGATGCACCTTCGGAGGCCGCACCATCAGGGATTCCATCCTCATCCCTTTCGCCCTCGGAGCCGCTCGTCGAGTCTTCATCATTGGAAAGTAAGGTTGCAGCCTCATCCTCCAAGACTTTTGCACTCTTGATATCACCCGAGAGGTCGAAGCCCCGAGCATGTACCTCCTCGAAAGTCTCCCTCCGGGATTGGCGCCTAGCATGATCAACAGCACAAGACAACTTGACTTCAGCAGCAACGAATATCTCTGGTGCCCAAATGTTGGCAGCCTCGGCGTCAGCTCGGTAAGAGCCACAAGTGCCTCCGCCTTAGATCTAGCCTTTGCAAGCTCAGCGGCCAACTTAGCTTTGAGCTCCTCGATTTCTGGGCCCGGGCCAAGCTTTCCTCCTTCACACCTCGAAGTTGGTACTCGACCGAATTCGAGGTGAGACGATCCATGTTCTGCTTCCACCCTAGAGTCTCGACCTCCTTTATCTTGGCCTCTTCTTGAAGCTACTCGACCAATTCCCCCTTCTGCTGGGCCTGCAAAGTCAAAAGATTAATTGCCAACATCAATTTAATGCATAACAAACTCTCAGAAAGTTACATTACCCATTCGATAAGCTGGGTCTGTTCTCGATGAGCTCATGTGAGTTTGGCTCGGAGGTTCCTGACCTCCTCTTCCTTTTGAATGTAGAGGAGTTTGAGGCCATCTCGTTCCTCCACGATCTTCTTGAGCTCGGCCTCACATCGGATCATCACAACTCGGGATTTGGAAGATGCCTCTTGATGAAGCATCATGGCCTATACACAGAAAGGGAAATCAGACTTGGAAGAATGAGAATAAAAAACAATCATTATTACAGGGGCTAAGGCTTACTTGTTTCAGAAGCCGTTGAGCCTCGTTAAAGATGATCGACGCATCTAAGTTGGGACAATCATCAACTCCTGCGAAGCATTCCGGGAATATATCATTCCCTTCGTGGCCCAGCCCCACATCGAGAGTCTCTATGGCCCGAGCATCTTGAAACTGCCCTTCGGAGAACGTAGGGCCAAGAGGAAAACCGCCAATATTTATTATCCCAAGTGGGTCACTTGGGACATTATGTTCTCTTTGAAGAGTCTCAGAGCTAGACCCTTCGGGCACACCTGTAGGTTGTTCATCACGGCGGAGGGCATTCTCACTACCCAGTTGCTCGGGGACTTTGCTCGGATCCTCTTCCGAGGTATCTTCGGTTCGAGATTGAACCATCTCGACCATCACCGGCTCGATGCTCTTGGAAGATTCAGTGCTTCCCCTCTTTTGAGCTACCAGCAAGCATCCGACATCTTCACCTTCTTCATCTTCCTCTCGTAGTTGTTGGACTACATCGGCAGGTAGAGGGAAAGGATCAACCTTTGACTTCCGGGCCTTGCTTTTCTTTGGCTTGGGCGTATCGCGAGGAGAAGCTCTCCTCATCTTCTTCTCTTTGGTCGCTTCGAGCACTCCTCTTCCCCAGGCGGAGTTGGCCTCATTACAACGTTGTCTCGGACACCTATATGAAAAGAAATAGAGTTAGAAGGGAGTATTCTACAGGGAAGCATCGATGTACGGGTAAATAGACGCACCGTGGTTTTTATCCTCCCACTGACCCTTGGCCAAATCGCGCCAACAGCGCTCGGCATATGAGGAGGCGGAGGTCAGTTGTCAAACCCAGCCTGCAAGGTCCGGAATCGCACCAGGGAACCAAGGGGAAGTTGCACCATGAAAAAAGAACTTGGGTCAAAGAGGTAAACAACCTCGATGAGATTATACTTACGTTTCATGTTCCATTCCTCGGGGAATGGAAATTTCTCAGCGGGGATCAAATCGAAGGTCTTGATTCGGACAAATCGACCCATCCAACCTCGGTCCTTGTTCTCGTCAATACTCGAGAACAGTTTTTTAGTGGCCCGACATTGGAGCCTTATCAACCCACTTCGATAAAGACGAGGACTATAACCTGATCAAATGGACGAGGGTGAAAGACATCCCCTCGACCTTGCTCGAAAAGAATCTGAGTAGGATGATGATACGCCAAAAGGAGGGATAGATCTGGCCAAGGGTCACCCGATATTGGCGGCAAAAACCGAGTATGACCGGATCTACGAGGCCCAATGTGAAAGGGTAAAGGTAAACACTTAAAGACCCTTTCACATGGATAGTGATATAGTCCTCGGGGGAAGGAATCACCACCTCTTTGTTATCCCAGTTACAGTCCTTTTTTAATTTGAGATCGTCTTTAGATATCGAACAGATGTACTAGGACATGGGCTCACATCGACCAGGAATTGATGAAGGTTTTTGGACTTTGAAGTCGGAAGTCAGTTCAACTGGCCCAGAAACACACTCCTTAATACGAGGCTCGACCGGCGTTTCATCATCGGCCGACCGCGATGAGGAGGCTTTTTCTTTTTGAGGGACAATTTAAAATGTTTTAGCCATCACTATGTGGATTTCAGGAAAGAGGAAAAAGTTGATGTTATGATCAACACAAACCGAAGAAGAAGATGAACTTAAAGAAAATTGAGAAGCTTGTAGAGATTTGGGAAAAGGTTTTGGAAGTAAAGATTTAGAAATCGATCTATTTATAGTGGCCACTTTAACGGTTTGAGAAAACTAGTGGCCAACCATCACCCATCGTTAATTAATGGCCTTGGGAACTATGCAGACGCGACCCTTCAATCACTTCGTTCGCTGACGTCATGGGATTGACGGCATGATTGAGGTATCAGGAAATCGAGGACCAAATCATTTCTTATCACTTCACTCTAAGAAACGCGAAGATAATATGTATACGGTCAAAATCGGGCATGGCCGATTTCGTAGGCTCGATCGAGAAGTTGCTTCGAGAATAGGCTCATAATGGATCGAGCTCGAGCTCGAAGACATGAAGATCAAAGTGCTCTCTGAAGATCGAGATCGAGCGTGATCAATCTCGAGTGAGGCATAGTAATGGAATGACGAGATATTAGCAACCGGTCAAAGATCACGACGAAAATCACAGTGGCAGATTGAATCAGGCGGTTATTGACACCAATCATGGAATTTGTTTCCGTTATTAGAATTATACCTTATTTAGAATTCTTCCATTCTATATAGAGGGATCCCATTCATTTGTAACCATCACCATTCAGTGATTAATATACATACGCTGTCCTATTTCTCTTACTGTTCATTGTGTTATTATTGTTCTTCATTGCTCTTGCTACCAAGCCTCGAGACTATCTTGAATCGAGGTTGAGCGCGCTACTGATATACTGGTTTGATTTACTTAATCGTCCAATTCATTCTTTTAATTCACTGTTTATCAATTGGTATTGCATTAGATCATGTATCCTTATAACCACAATACAAGTTTAATTGTTACTAAATTATCTTGTGGCCTAATTTAGTGCTTGTATTTGTAATGTAATACCCTTTTAGCATAGTAAAATGTAATGTCCTTTGCAAGAATGAATTAAAACAAATGATGAATCAAATTAGATGTCAATAATGAGTATGACTACCGAAATTTGAACATCTATTAGTTCAAACTTCGTGAATAATTTTTGCTGTTTGAAATGTACAATTCAAACTCTAAGAACACTTCATGAAATTTCAATTAATAATAGTTGGAACACCAGAATTTGTTCCTAATATTATCAAATACAGCAGAGGCGGTAAGAATTTATGGGCACTCGGTGTTCACAACGAACTCAGTAAACTCAGTAACTGTTCGATGATCAAGATATTTAATTATCCCAGTAAAATAAAGCCCCTGCCCACACAAGAAGATAAATAGAAAATATCATCAGTAACTAATTTAATTAAATGTAAACCAAAAAAATGTTCTAGCCTTTCTACGAGACATAAAAGAATAGCAAAATTTATACCTCAAGTAAGTGAGCAGCAACTATATATTTTATGAGTGAAATAATCAGAAGGTTTAAATAACAGATGAAGAAACTGCAGGAACTCCGATGTGAGTGGGTTCCTGATCGCCGGCCATAATGACGACAATCCTCGGAGTCATCTCGACAACTGTAGTGTTGGCCGGCGGACATGCAGATTTCTCCGACGAGTTGTCGGAGGAAAGGCGTTTAAGGAAGGAGGAAAAGTGGCACGACAATGAATGCCAACGTTAATGCTAAACCACCGTAAAGGTAAGGAACTGGAGATTTCCATTGCCAGAATGTAGAACTGGAGTTTGTTTTCTTGTCTCTCATAATTTTCTCTCGCAGACGGCAGATGGCCGGCAATACTAGCTGATTTTATAGAGGTAAACTAACTCGCACTACACCAAGCCCAACAGTAGTCTATGAAATTGCTAATATGCCACTAACACAGTAAGCTCTAAAACAAGATTCTGTTTTAGCACCTTTTCAAATATATATATTTTTGTTTCTCTTTAAATAGAAAAAAAGGTTCTGTTGCTTTTCCTTTCTAAAGACACATATATCAATCACGTTTTCAATTACAATATTCTATCAATCTTTAGGATACATTTGGATGAATTAAACCAAACACAACTTCCATGACACCAGTAAAATAATAAACCTAATATTGGAGTTGCATGGTCGACATTTTATGCTGCTCTTAATTAAGTGCAAGATTCTAATTAATCCATTAAGTGAAAAAAATCTTCTTTTTTTTCTATATATTTTCAATGTCCACCATTAATCACGACCTTAACATTCATCAGATCAATAATTAAAAGAGAGAGCTCGACGTAAAACTGCTTTGTGATAAATTGGCAAGCAATGAAGCAAAGCTTATATAATATATAAGAATAAAAGATGATGAAGTATAGATTGATTAGAGGTTTTATTAATGTCTGATCACCAGTAAAAGATGGAAAAAATGATTTCCCTTTTTTTTCATCAGAGTGGCAGGAGGCCACACGATGTTCGTTCCTCTTTCTTTTTCTCTCTCTTTTTCTTTCTGTTATATAAATAAAATTATGGTATTCGAGCCAGTTTACACGCACCTCGACTAATTTTACGGAATACCTGCACAAGATATTCATTCTAAGAGTTAATAGATGTGTTTCTTCAGGATTTCATCAAGTGGTTGTGACTTGTGATTAGATGAACTACTCTATTCCATACTTCATTTTTTATTTTATTTTAATAACACCCAAAAAACATTGGGGTGTTCATTCCATTTCTCCAACAACTTGTAACAGCAACGAGACCATTAGTCATTACTTAGAAAATAGGCTGAGGCGCAGACCACTAGCAGCCCTATATACATCAACGATTTAGCTTACGAAAAAAAAGAAAAAGAATAGGCCTTGTTATACTTAAATCCAATACTAGGTAATAACCATCTATCGAGCTGATAGTATCCAATGGCCACCTCGGGAATATGATGCCAGTCGAAAAGCAGTTATTTTAAATACAAAAAAATCATCCGTTCATAAGTATAAAATTTGAGTTCACAATCTAATGATGAAATTGGACAAATTATCATAGATGATTGTAGCATAAAATTAAATATAATTTATTTTGATTATGAAAATAGTTTAATTCCAAGTTCTTGTGCTAGTACATTTTGTATGTATTGAACGGACCAAGTAGATATAAGTATTTTATACTGACTTAATAAAATAAATTGTCTAGCCATTAAATGTACTTATACTCTTAATTTTAATATTATTATTAGTAGTTGTGTTTACTATTATTGTTTTGATTTATTAAAAGGCGAGATCCTTTCGTGGGTCAATATGCATGCCTGGTAAATTGGATAATAATAATGCACATTGGCGAAGTAATAATTAGTTGATGGAATTCATGTCTCGGTTTAAAGAGATGATACACCTTTATGAAAGCTTATAAGTTTTTATGTGTAAACCCTGCCAGTGAATTTTATATCCGACGCATGAAATAAGTTAAGCGAAAGTCTAAATGAATTAATCAATAAATTAAATTGTCAGCAATTTAATTTCATTGATTAGTATCTAGATTTTAACATGGAGAGTTAAATAAGATTTAATGGATGAATTTCAAAATTGAATAAGGAGTGCAATTATGAATTTTTAGTGGAATAATTTGTAATTAATTATGGTTGATATTAATATCGAAATTAAAAATTAATTTCATAATTGGAAGCCTTGTTAATTAAATTATGTGGTCTCTGTTGCCTAAATAAAAGGAAATAAAGGAACCTTTTCTGGTGGAAAGGAAATCCCAACAGGTTTTGAAAAAGAGTTTTAACCCTTAAAACTTATGCTATAAGTACATAAGGTTTTCCACCTAGAGGAGACAGTTATGGTGGCCGAATTTTTCAGCCATATTTTCCTAGAAGTTTCACCCCCACGAAATTGTTGTTTCTGTGTACTATTTGGGTAACACAGTAGAAGATCGTGGAATGTTCGAGGATCACGATTGTGCTGGTGGTGGAGATTCCATGGAGAAGTTATGGAACTGAAGGCTCACGTGATAGAAGAGATATGTTCACGCTTCAAGAGGTAACCCGTAAAATCCCGTATATGCTAGTTTTCTAGATTATATGTGATTTTGATACTGGGATTGCTTCGGCTGCTTATAATTGTAACGACTCGGCCGATCGTTTTGTGAATTTAAGTCCCGTTCGGAGGCATAAGGTCTTAAGAAGCTTTTGTATTATGTGTATTGACTTGTGTGCATGGTCGAGTTCAGTTACCGGATGATTCAGAGTCAAATCGGAAGAACGATTCTAGTTTTGGAAGCTTAAGCGGTAAGAGTTGACCAGAATTTGACTTTTGTATAAACGGTTCTGAAATGGATTTTGGATGATTTCAACAAATTCGTATGGTGATTTTGGACTTAGATGCGCGTCTGAATTTGAATTTGGAGGTTCGTAAGGTGATTTGAAGCATTACGGTGAAAGTTGAAAAATTTAAAGTTTGGAAGGTGGAGAGGTTTGACCAATATTTGACTTTGGTAATATCGGGGTCGAAATGCGATTCCGAGAGTTGGAATAGCTCCATTATGTCATTTGGGACTTGCCTGCAAAATTTGACGTCATTCCGGGTTGATTTGATAGGTTTCGACACGAGTCTTAGAAGTTGGAAAATTTAAAAGTTCATAAATTCGACTCTTGGTGCAATTCATAATTTCGATGTTATTTGATGTGATTTGAGGCCTCAAGTAGGTTCGTGTTTGATGTATGACTATAATTGTGTATTTTTAGTACATTACTTAACTTACATTTAGATGCCTTAATGCTAAACTATACTATATTTGTGTTTAATTGAGTTTATTTTATGTGTAGGCACTTTAAAGATGAAATTAAGAGCAGAAAAAGATTTTATATATATTTTATACACTACAAAAATAATTCATGATTATTTAATTATTAGACAATGCTTAAAGTTTAGTATTATAAAAGAAGACAAAAGAAAGACAATTGTAAATTGAAAAAGAAAGGAAAAGAACGAGAAGTTAAGGAATGCAAAGTTTGGTAGCTAAGCACAAAGTGAATCAAGCTTGGGCAGAAGTCAGGCGACGCGAGGTAATTATCTCGCGTTTGATGTTTGGCTATAATTAATTATTTTTAATGTATTATTTACTTTGTATTTTGGGGTTTTAATATTAAATTATACTATATTTATGCTTAATTAAATTTATTTTATGTATAAATAGGTTGAAGATGAAATTGAGAGCAAAATAAAAATTTTATGTGTATTTATTATACACTTGAAGAATGGAGTTATGATTATTTGATTAGTGAATATGTAGATTAAAGTGTAACAAAACAAAAGAAGACAATTTGAAGATAAAAGAACAATTGAAAAGAGAAAACAAAAATGTGAAAGAAAGGAAAAGTTAGGCAGCCAAAATTTGAATCAAAGAACCATCAGGCGAGGAAAGCAAATTTCCTAGGTCTGAAATCTTATGAGCGTAGATCGTGATTTTTAATACCGTGAGCAGAAAGTTTTTACGTAAAATTTTACTGTGTTATTTACTTATCTCTTATTGTGTGTATTCTGTGGGAACTGAATCAGCTTGGTGGATAATAGTAGGCTATATAGACGTTATTTACACTCTTAATGAACCATACTTTAGTGTTGTTTTAAGTACAAAAATGACAACAAAATGCTCTAAATAGTGTTTTTATGCTTTGCAGGAAATAATCCACGTTCGGAAGATACTTTGGAGCGTTTTGGAATCAATCGCGAGAGTAGGCCAATCAAGAATAACCCGAGTGAAAAGAAGCAAGAAAAAGGCGAAGATGGCTGGAGTGGACCCCACCGCGACTGGAATGCGGTGGGCAAATCAATACGAGGCAGAACTTATGCAAACCACCGCGGTCGCCCCGCGTTCTGCCGCGGCCGCGGTCGATCCGGAAAAAGCACAGAAAATGCAGGGACTTAAGTGCAAAAACGGGAGAAATTACCCTAACCCTATTTAAACCCTATAAACTCGTCCAAGAAAGTTTAAGCTTTTTTTTTAGACTAACTTTGGAAGCAAGAACAAGTGTGAGAAGACCAGGCTACAATTAGAGTTTTTCTATTATCTATCTTTTGTCATTATTTTGGGAATTATGAATTATTTTATACTTTCTTTGTGTTTTAGCATGAGTAGCTAAACCATCCGTCTAGGGTTGATGGAGCCAGTTGTTAGATGAAGTTTTGACGCAATATTATTATAATCGATCTGGGTTTAACCTAAGATTGTTCAACTATGCTTTGTATGGTGATTAATTGAATGGGCCCTTGATTAATCGTGTCTAATTGCTTGGTGTTGCTTGAGAAAGAATACCAGGTTAGATTGTTGTTGAACAACACCACTTTTGGGCAATTGAAGAGATTCATTACTTGAATTTAAAAGTGGGGTAAGAGATAATAAAACTTTGGTGGGATAAATTAGAGCTGCATAAATTATCAGCTAGAGTAGTTCGAGAGAATGCTCTAGTAAATTATTGTAGTTGATCGAGAGATAATTGCGATAACCCATAGCTCATAATCCCTACAGAGTAACACGGTGAAAGTATAGCAAAAGAGTCAGAATTAGTTTAGCAATTGGGGAAATCACTGCCCTAGACCTTTCTACCATTGATTTATCTTTAATATTAAATATTGTTAGTTTTTTAATATCAGTCCTTTTAGTTAATAAATCCAAACAATTATTGATAAAAATAATGCAACCGGAAAAGTGCCTGAGCTTACATTAGCATCACTGAGAGTTGTAATAGGTAGGTTATTTACATGAGGATTCGACTCCGGACTTTAAACCGGATTATATTTGCAACGACCGCTTTGTCTTTTATAAGGCACAATTGGACGTGATCAAATTTTGGCGCCGTTGCCATGGCACAAACGGTGTTATTTGTTACAACTTATAAGTATCGCTAGAATTATTAGTTTAGCTCAATTTTCTATGGTGTTAAATAATTTTTCATTGAAATTCTCACGTTTGAATTCTTGTGTGAAGCAGGTGTATGCCTAGAAACTCTTCGAGGACTGGTGACTTCTTGAAGGACTCTCAGAACCCGAGAAAACATTCCGAGCATTAAACCGTGTTAACAAGAAGGACAAACACTTACCGCAACTTGAAATGGAAAACGTGGATAACGTCAATGCAAACAACCAGGTACCTTTTGTACCAAACGATGGAGGGGTGGCACCTCTTGTGCCAGAAGCTGCACTCTATGATTGGGCACAACCAACAGCTGACGACCTGGCCACCGCCATTGTTGTACCCCAAATACAAGCGGAGACATTTCAGATCACCAACAATATATTGCATCTTCTGCATAATAAGGGATTGTTCTTCGGGTCACACATTGAAGATCCTCAACAACACCTGAAAAATTTTCTGTCAATTTGTGTGACCCAAAGGCAGCCAAATGTGACCCCGGAAGCCATCAAGCTGCTACTGTTCCCTTTCTCAGTGACCGGGGAAGCTCTTATTTGGCAGAATTCACTCCCAATAAACTCCATTGCCACATGGGAGGAATTAGATTGACGAGATATTGCAGCACAAGCAGAAGCCCACTGAGACCTTGCAGGAAACTTGGGAAAGATTTAAAGGGATGCTAGTGAAGTGTCCTCACCATGGTATTCCCGACCAAATGCTCGGTCAGAGATTCTACATGAGGCTAGCAGATAATTTGAAAGCAAATGTGGACGCTTCGGCTGGGGGTGCTTTTCTGAGCAACACATTTACTGAGTGCAAAGTCCTTCTTGACAAGATGACTCAGAAATCAGGATGGATGATGAGAGGTACGACCCTGACACCAATAGTGCATTCAGTTCCTCTTGACCCAAATAATTCACATGCAGAGAACATAGCCACACTCATGACTCAGATGAGTATACTGACGAAGAAAATTGACGAGATGGGTACAAAGCAATTGCATATCATTGATACAACAAATGGAGGAATGTGTACCCCTTGCATCAATCAATCTTATGTGTGTTCATGGAGTGGATAAGGTGACAACTAGGGTCCTAGAGAAGATATGAATTATGTTAAAAATTTTGGGGGTCAGAGACAAGGAGGACAACAGTGGGGGCCAACACCCAACCAACAGTACTGACCTAACATACCACAACCTGGAGGGGTACGACCACAAGGCAAGTGGTTCCATATCAGAGACAACAGGGCTATCAGCAGCAACATCAGCAACACCTGACATACCGACCACCTCATCAGCAGCAGGACAACAACATGTTGGAGATCAAGGCTATGCTGCAGCAACTCATTGGCACAAATGGTAAGATGCAGGAAAAGTTGGTAGCACACGATTCAACAATAAAGGGGCTTGAAACTCAACCGGGGCAGCTGTCCATGGCCTTAAATAACTGCCCCCAGGGAGCATTGTCGGCCGACACAAACATCAACCCAAAGGAGAAAAACCCGAATCAGCTAATGGCAGTCAGTCTCCGAAATGGGAGATATTTAGACATGGAGCAAGAGGTTGCTCAAACCAGAAGAGAGACTATGCCAGCCACTCTAGTTCCAGTCGAGATAGATGAATCAACAGAACTCACTGAAGTGGTGGTTGAACAAGCCCATGTTGAAAAGGGTAAAGCCAAAGAAAGTGAAAAAGTTGCAGAACAAGTGGCTCCTCTTGTGCCACAAAATTCTAACAAAGAAAAGCCATCAAGCAGTGGACAAAAAGTGATACATGCACCATTCCCTGAGAGATTGGAAAAACAAAAGAAAGAGGATCAATATAGGAAATTTATGGAGATGCTTCGTCAGATTCAATTGAATATTTCTTTGATGGATGCCTTGAGGGAAATGCCAGGCTATGCAAAGACGATGAAAGACCTGATGTTGCTGAAATTTGATTTTCAGGATCTTACCACAGTGACTCTGACACAGGCATGCAGTGCGGTAGTGACTAGACCCATGGATCAAAAGATATCTGATCCAGGTAGTTTCACCATTCCGTGAACCGTTGGAAGTTATGATTTTGCAAAAGCATTGTGTGACTTAGGAACAAACAAAAACTTGATGCCTTTGGCAATCTACACAAAGCTGGGCATTGGCAAAGCTAGGCCGACTTCTATGTTGTTTCAACTGGCTGACCGCACAGTTAAATGACCGACAGGGATTCTTGATGATGTGTTGGTGCAAGTGGGGAAGTTTGTATTCCCTACTGAATTTGTCACTCTGGACTGCCAATTCGACGAGGAGATTCCTATCATTTTGGGAAGGCCATTTTTAGCCACTGGGAGAGCATTGATTGATTGCGAGACTGGGGAATTAAAAATGAGGTTGAACGATGAAGAAGTGATATTCAATGTCCAACCATCCATGAGGAGACCCAGTGAATATGCAACTTGCTCCCTATTGGAGGCGGTGGATGTGATCCTACATGATGAAGATGAGACCCTTAATGCCAAATATCCATTGGGAGCCTGTTTGACAAATTTAGAGGAAATGGATGGCGAAGGATTGGCAGAGTCGGTTATGGAACTTGAAGGCCAAGGATTTTGGAAGAGAGAACCCCGATTTGAGCCCCTCTATTTAGAAGAAATAGCCTCACCACCTGCAAAACCATCAGTTGAGACACCACCACAACTGGAGCTGAAGCCACTTCCAGCCCACCTCAGGTATGCCTTCTTGGGTCCCAACTCTACTTTACCTGTTATCATATCATCTGGTTTGCTAGGTGTGCATGTTGAACAATTACTGAAAGTGTTGCAAGAGTGCAAAACTGCCATTGGTTGGACCATGGCAGACATAAAAGGTATCAGCCCGGCCTTCTGCATGCACAAGATTCTTCTGGAAGAAGGGCACAAACCATCCAGGGAACATCATCGAAGGTTGAACCTGAACATGAAAGAGGTAGTAAAAAGGGAGGTGATAAAGTTGCTGGACGCGGGCATCATCTTTCCCATCTCTGACAGCAATTGGGTGAGTCTCGTTCAATGTGTACCGAAAAAAGGCGGAATGACTGTTGTACAAAATGAGAATAATGAGTTGATCTCAACTCGTACAGTCACCGGGTGGCGGATCTGCATGGATTATAGGAAACTAAACGCAGCCACCCGAAAGGACCATTTCCCCTTGCCATTCATTGACTAGATGTTGGACAGATTAGCTAGGCGATCCCACTTTTGTTTCTTGGACGGATACTCGGGGTACAATCAAATCTCAATAGCCCTAGAAGATAGAGAAAAAATGTCCTTTACATGTCCGTATGGCATCTTTGCCTTTTGGAGAATGCCCTTTGAGCTTTGCAATGCATCGGCCACATTCCAGCAGTGTATGTTATCCATCTTTACCGACATGGTCAAAGACATTATGGAAGTGTTTAAGATGATTTCTCCGTGGTAGGAGATTCATTCGAAAATTGTCTCCATAACCTCAAAAGGGTGCTCAAACGATGTGTGGAAACAAATCTGGTGCTGAACTGGGAAAAGTGCTATTTTATGGTACAAGAAGGAATAGTGCTGGGACATAGAGTGTCCAAAAAGGGGATTGAAGTAGACTATGCAAAAGTTGACGTGATTGAGAAGCTAACACTACCTACTTTAGTGAAAGCAGTGAGGAGTTTCCTTGGGCACGCCGGATTCTACAGGCGGTTCATCAAGGATTTTTCAAAAATTGCTAACCCTTTATGTAAGTTGCTTGAAAAAGACCAGCACTTTGTGTTTTCTGATGTTTGCAGGTTGGCATTCGAGGAGCTAAAAAAGAGACTGGTGACCGCACCCATCATTGTTGCACCCGACTGGGAGCAACCATTTTAACTGATGTGCGATGCTAACGATTATGCGATAGGAGCAGTCTTGGGGCAGTGCAAGGAGAAAATTATGCACCCCATCTACTATGCAAGCAGGACGTTTAGTGGTGCACAGTTGAACTACAAAGGAAATGCTTGCTGTAGTGTTTGCCTTCGACAAATTCAGTTCATATTTGATTGGCTCAAAACTTATTGTTTATACTGACCATGCAGCCATTAGGTACTTGATAGAAAAGAAGGAGTCAAAACCCTGCCTGATTCACTGGTAACTATTTCTACAAGAGTTTGACCTGGAAATTCGTGACCGGAAGGGAACAGAAAACCAAGTGGCAGACCACCTCTCAAGGTTGGAAGGGGCAGAAAATAGAACAGAGGTTGGAGATATCATCGAGACCTTCCCGGATGAGCAATTACTGGCAATGAAAATGGAGGAGGCACCATGGTATGCTGATATTGCTAACTACTTCGCATGTGGTATAGTACCGCACGATTTCTCCTCGAGTAAAAAGAAAAAGTTTTTCCGGGATTGTCGTGATTATTATTGGGATGAGCCTTTATTGTTCATAATATGTGTTGATAACATGATCCGGTGGTGTATCCCCGTGCAAGATCAACCCTCTGTTTTGCAGGTCTGTCATGCTTCGCCATATGGGGGACACTTTGGAGGAGTCCTAACAGCAGCAAAGGTACTAGAATCAGGACTATACTGGCCTAAATTGTTCAAGGATGCTCATGCCTGGGTAAAAAGATGCGATGAATGTCAAAAGACGGGCAACATATCCCGTCTTCATGAGATGCCAATGACCACAATCCAAGAGGTGGAAGTATTTGACATGTGGGGAATCGACTTCGTGGAGCCATTTGTCAGATCTTACGGTAACAAGTATATACTGGTGGCCGTTGACTATCGAAGTGAGTAGAAGCAGTTTCTCTCCCAACCAATGATGCAAAGGGGGTGATCAATTTCCTAAATAAAAAAATCTTCACCCGTTTTGGCACCCCCGGGCCATAATCAGCGATGATGGATCTCATTTCTGCAATAGAGCGTTTGCACGCTTGTTGGAGAAGTATGGAGTTCGCCACAAGGTAGCCTCACCGTACCACCCACAAACAAGCGGGCAGGTTGAAGTGTCCAACAGGGAAATCAAAAGTGTCCTCTCAAAAACAATGAATGCAACAAGAACGGATTGGGCCATGAAGTTGGACGACGCATTGTGGGCATCACACAGCCTTCAAAACTCCAATTGGTATGTCACCTTACAAGTTGGTGTTTGGTAAGGCATGCCACCTTCTGGTTGAGCTCGAACATAGAGCAATGTGGGCACTGAGGCAGTTGAACTTGGACATGGAAACAACGGGCACTAACAGAGTTAATGGGCTGCATAAGCTCGAGGAATTCTAGTTCCACGCATTTGAGAGCGCTCGATTGTATAAAGAAAGGATGAAATTGATGCATGACAAGCACAGCTTGGATTGAAACTTCAAACACGGGGAATTAGTGCTACTATACAACTCAAGATTGAGATTCTTCCCAGGTAAGTTGAAGTCCCGATGATCAGGTCCGTTCAAAGTAGTGCAAATGTTCCCAAGTGGAGCTGTAGAGATCGAATCAGAAGATGGGACGAAAAAATTCACAGTAAATGGACAGAGGTTGAAACAGTACCTTGGTATGAGTGAAGAAAAATGGGACAGTGTGGTGATAACTCTGGAGGATCCCCAATACAGAACTGAGGAGTGATGGCAAGAGTCTGCGTCGTGCCGCGACGTTAAATCAGGCGCTTCATGGGAAGCAACCCATAATTTTTTGTTGTTTTATATTTTGTGTTGTTGTCATTGATGTAGAAGTTACTAACCCATTTACTAGTGTGCAGGGCACTATGAGTGCATATTGGGAGAAGACAGGGTCAAGTCACAACTCCGGTAAGGTAAAAAAAAAAAACCAAAATCGGAATACCGTCACCGCGGCACGACCATGGTAGGAAGCATCTATTCTGGCTTGGCTCACTGCGGCCGCGCCGTCTTCTGTTTCCCAACCCCTCCCTTCACTGCGGCCGCGGCGAAACCCATTGCGCCCAGGTAATTTTAATTTCGTTAAATTTTTTTTTTCTTTCTCATTCTTATTATTACCCAATCCCCCAACCCTAACTTAACAAAACCCTTACCCCTTCCCATTCTTCCCCAAGGTTTCCCTCCCCCCTTTCTCTCATTCTCCTACCCCAAACTCACCACTCTCTTCCCTCATCTCCACCACCATCAACCACCAGGTTTCTCTCTCTTCCTCTCTTCAAGAAAGTCTACTAACTCCATTATCTATTAATTTCTTTTCTTTGTGTTCTTTTATTTTGTATAATGTATATGTTAATGGTAGATCTCCACCATATCTAGGTGAAAATAATTTTTTTTTCTTTTGTAAATTTACATAGTGTGAATTGGTGGTAAGATTTGGTGTTGTTGGGTGAAAATCATGTTAGTGGGTTGATTGTGGTTGACATTGGGGAGGGTTTGTACTACTATGGGCTAACATATGCATGTCTAGATCTCTGCACACCATGTGTTTGAAAAATTGCCACATTGAGCTAAAAATTGGTAATGTGGCCATCGTGGTGGTGAAGTCTGAGTAATCACTCGGCGGTCATACAAATTGAACCCTCTCTGACAATAAACCTTGTTGTGTGAGGTACCATGTCTCAATCCAGGAAACGCAGAACCCAGGCTAGTACAAGCAAGTTTGACTCTACTCGGTTTGTCTCAAAAGCTGCTGAGGAAAGATTTGAAGCAAAGGCAGCCCGGAAGATGGTGCATGAAGTACCTATTGACAGGGCCGCGCTGCAGAGTGAATGCCCAGAGATGTTCCATGGATTGAGGAGATGCCAGTTGGACGTTTTCTTTGAGGAACACGAGGAGGCGAATATTTTGATGGTCCGAAATTCTATGAGAATTACTCGGAACATGCCAATCGGATAGTCACAGTCAGAAGAACACGGGTAAATTCTTCTCTTGAAGCAATACGCCGAGCATACCAGCTACCGGTCTTCTCAGGAGCGGAGGATTACTACCAAACCTACCGGTCTTCTCTGGTTCGGTCAATCTGTTTGGTAGGGGAGCCCATATGGATAAAGCATGGCATCACTCTGAACTCCCAATATCTCACTTGGGAAGCTAAATGCTGGATCACCATCATCTGTAGCCGACTACTGCCCTCCAGCAACACTACTAATATAAATGCACCTCGTGTAGTGGCGGTTTGGTGTTTTGTTAACCATCATGACTTCGATGTGTCCAGGCTAATCCACGATGAAGTGTTCATCAGATTTCCTGAGATAGTCAAAGGGTTCTACTTCCCTTCACTAGTCACCAGGCTGTGCCTTGCTGCAAATATTCCCGAGAATCATTTCATAGATGGGAAGTTCGCAAAGAAGGACCCTTTCAAGGCTAACAAAATCACAATGGGAAAGGAGCAGCATGTGCCTATTGCTGTGGACGATGAGGACAAAGTGGTGCCTGATGTCGCGCCGCCAATGACACCTTATGATGAGGGGGGCCCATCTCGGCCTCGGCGAAGCACCCGGATGTGTACCTTGGAGCAAGATGTTGCTGGCTTATGCACCTTAGTGGATAACCTGAATGACAGAGTTGACACTCTAGCCACACAGAGTGCAAAGTCCGAGAAGAAGATAATGGCCTGGCTCCGAGCATTAGGGCGCGCCTGTCATCTCGACCTAGCCACCGTCTCTGATGAAGACTGAACACCAGGGAAGCCTCCTTACCTCACTGTGCATTATTGTTGTTGACATGGGGACATGCCAATTCTTTAATTGTGGGGTGGGGGATATTGTTTGTTGTTGTATATATATAATTGTTGGTAGGTTGATTGGTTTGTTGGTAGTTGAATTTTTTTCCTTTTTCTTTTTTTTTGAATATATATGGATTAGTGTTGACTTGGCCCGAAGACGGACACCTTTCGACAGGTCTCTTGAGGGTTTTGAGTCGAAAAAAAATATATTTACCCAGGACTCTTCCCGACGATGGACCTGTTTCTTGAGGGAAGTGAGTCTTGAGAAAACACAAAAAGATTTTTCTTTGTTAGGTAGTGTATCAATCCCTTGGTTTTTCTTTATACCACGGTTCTTTTCCAAGAGTTTTCATTTGAACCGGTGTAATTAGTTTTTTTCTTTTCTCTTTAGTTTAGGAGTCTTGGGCGGAAAAATAAAAGATGGGAATAGGGCCCTTAACTCTATGATACCCTGAATAAAGATTACTTTAGTGGGACACTTAGTCTCTTTAATAGATTCTAACAAGGCCTTAAATTATGTGTCCCTGAATGGCTCAAATGCTTGAAGTAGAGTATCTGATGATCCTAACTGAATTGAGTCATGTGCCATGTGTGAGTGAGACTTTGTGTATTATGTGCTAACACTCAATGCCTAGAACTTGCCATGTGTGTGTACGAAGCGAAATGGTAGTCTTGTTTGGTATGGAAAGTGATAGAGGCATTCTTTGCTTAACCCTTCTGTATATGCTTGTCCCACCCAATGGTACATATCTTAGTCAACCCCGTTTCTCCTATAAGCCTGTTTTCCTTGGCAACCATATTTCAACCCTGGCCCAAGTTTAAATAGTCTATCTTGTTGAACTCTATCACCTCTTAGAAGCACTCGAAATGTAATGGATATGAAAAAAAATATAAGTTTGTGGTGGTTTATTGGGGCTGTTAAGTGGAATTAAGGAAGCATGAAAAAGTGCATTGTTTGATAAGCAATACTATAGGCCACCGGAAAAAAAAGTCTCAAATTGGTGGTGGCTATTAAAAGAAAAAGTGTGCTTAAAAGAATAAGGGGTTAACTGTAAAGACCCGTAAAATTTTCTTGTTTAAAAATAATGCCGAGTGAGTCCCCGAGTTGTTTGGAAATTTTTTGAAACAGACCTAAATTGGGTAAAAAGTACCCCGAGACTTAAAGAGTAAACTTTTCCAGAAAATAGGTGTTATGCGACGCATTATGCGATCGGGTAGCGTGTATGCGGACCGCATAATGGTCGCATACCTGGGCAGATCACTACCCCATTTGAAGCCAATTGTGCGGTCCAATATGCGATTGCATTCCAGTTCTGCGGACCGCATAAGCTGTCGCATTGTTACCTTTGATTTTGGGAGGGAAGTTATGCGACGCGTTATGCGATCGCATAACGTGTATGCGGACCGCGCAATGGTCGCATACATGGGCAGTGTGTTTTGAACTTTGGCCCATCTTGAGGGCCATTATACGTTCGAGTCTGCAGACCGCATCCCTGACCGCATTCTTGTTTCGGGCCCTCTTTTTCCTAATTTTTAAAACCTGACCCCAGTTCATTAAAATACCCCTCCCCTTCATTTTTAATACTTTTTCTGAGTTATTAGAGAGAGGAAAGAGTGGGTTCTAGAGAGAGAAAGTCCCAACTTCATCAAATTGGTTTTCCTTCATCACTCAAGCTTGGAACTAATCAAGTAGAACACAAATTTCTTCACTCTAAGAGGTAAGCCTCTACCTCATTAACCCTAATTTTTTAGATTTTTGTTAAAATGAAACATGGGTAGGATAGTTCATAAAGATGGGGTTAAGAATCTTGCATGCATGTACCTAACTTATCATAATCTAGAAAAGGAAAATAGGTTGGAGTAACCTTTCACTGAAAAGGGGTTATTTAATCTAAAGGAACACCTAGTGCTTGATAGAAAGCTCAAATGAGTTTAAGACAGGTTCATGATTCCTAATTCTAAGTTTAAAAGTTCCATATTGTGAATTAGATCGAAGGTTCTAGAAGGTCCGGTGATTTGAGATGGAAATTAAGAAAAGATCTCGATTCGAGATATGTATGGCTAACTTTAACCTTGTAGAATCCTCTTGTTGGGTCCGAGTATATGGTATGTGTACCTTGTTTGGAAATATGTTAATTGATTGTTCAAACGTGTTGAGACGTAAGATTCTATTCTCTGATTGTCCTAGTTGACTGTCATGCTACCATGCCATATGAGGTTGTGAAAAGATTGATGATGTGCCCAAATATGGGAATGTGTAAAATGGCTACAATTCGTGTGTGGAAAATAATGAAAAAGGGTATTGTGAAATGATGTAAATGAGTTAAACGATTATGGCAACACCGTGTACATGAATTACTACTTGATGAGAGTTATGGTGCCTTGGGCCCAATAAATAAATATTTGATATGAATTTGTATTCCTTGAAATGATGATTCTTGTGATGCAATTGTTTGTGGTTGTTGTTGTGAATTTAAATTGTCAGTCGGGGTGGGGTTGCGTGCCGCAACACAAGGTAATAAGGTCGATGGGTTGTAGTGATAAGGGTGCCCGAGGTAATAAGGGCGGTCGAGGTAATAAGGATGGAACGTGATCGTTATCACTACTGAAATTAAAATCTATGAGCTCTTGAATATGATGATGTTGAAAGGGAAAAATGAGAGATTGTGAAACTTGTTTGAGTTTGGTTGTTTCCTTCCACGTGCATTGATTAATTGGTTCTATTACTATTTCTTAATTGTGTATTGTTTGATTGTACTTGGGATAAAGTTTGTTTATACATACTAGTACTATTCCACATTAATAACGTCCCTTTTGCCGGGGGCTACATCTTTTATATGGATTTAGGTGGGTCCATAGCAGGTTGCTCAGCTCGCCGTTAGTGGTGTTTTGTCCTCATCCTTTTTCAGCTGTACTGGTGAGCCCTACTTCCTCTCGGGGCCATGTGTAGTTCATGCCATCTCCTTTTTGAGTATATTATGTATTGTAAGGTATAGTCGGGGCCTTGTTGCCGGCAAGTATTGTATAAACTCCTAGTACTCTTAGAGGCTCCGTAGACACTATGTGGGTGTATATGTATATTTTAGGCAGTGGTTGAATGTACTCATACTCGTGGTCCGTATCGGGAAGTGATGTGTCTATTATGTATGTTTTGGGAAAGCTAGTATAATAACGTAAAATGAGGAAAAGTTGGATTTATTGTGGTAATCATACACTTTTATGCTTATCTCATTGTTTCACATAAACAATGTATGTTATAAACACGGAGAAACGTGTTGGGTAGGAAAGGCAAATCAGGTTCGCTTGACTGGGGTCACCCGGTTGAGTGCCAGTCGCGTCCGTCGAATTTGGGGCATGACAAACTATGATCAGAGCCTAAGGTTTTAAAAGTGTCCTAGGATGTCTCGGAGCGTGTCTAGTAGAGCCCTTCTTATCGGTGTGTTGTCGACCACGTCTATAATTAGGGGGCTACATGTACATTTAGGAAACACCCATTTCATTGTTATTCTATATCGTGCGGTGAAGTGGAAAGTGAGGATATTCTTGTCTAACTCGTACTCTGTTCCAAATTTTTCAGTGATGGCACCAAAGAAGAGAGCTCGACTCGGCCTAGGGGCCAATGTCTCCCCAAGTGTGGCCGTGAATTCTGTACCTGATAGTGCGGGTGAGAGCGAATCCCCGACCTTAAATCCATCTGGCCTTTCTATTCCAGATCAGAGTGTTCCTATTCCTGCTGGAGCGGAGGGTGCTACAACCCCTCCCGCCGAAATCCTTGATCCTTCTTCGGTTCCAGCTTCAGGTCCTGATACTTCTGATGGGGACCTCAGGGGAGCTATTCATATGTTGACTCAATTAGTGGCCGTTCAGGCCCAAAGATCTCATGATGCCCCTGCGCCCTCTAGCGGACAGGGAGATTCCGCCGGTTCCAAAGTCAACTAGTTTTTGCGATTGGCCCCTCCAGAGTTCTCAGGTATTGATCTAGAGGCCGATCCGCAGGACTTTCTAGATGAAATGTACAAGACGCTTTAGGTTATGAAGGCCACAGAGACAGAGGGGGTTGAGTTAGCATCTTACAGGCTGAGGGGAGCAGTGTATTCCTGGTTTGAGATGTGGGAGGATTCCCATGGGGAGGGAAGTCCTCCGGCGAGATGGGATGAGTTCGTTGATGCTTTTATGGATCACTTCTTGCTTGCCGAGACTATGGCAGCTCGTGCTATGGTGTTTGAGGTTCTCAAGCAGGGTAATATGAGTGTGTGGGAGTACCACATGGAGTTCATGAGGTTGTACAAGTACGCCCCTCAGTTGGTATCAACTATGGATGCCAGAGTTCGACGGTTTGTTCAGGGCCTCAGTCCCTTGGTTGTGAATGATGCTGCTACAGCTGCCTTGCACTCGGACATGAATTATGGTAAGATAGTGGGATTCGCCCAGGCCACGGAGGCTAGAAAATTGAAGATAAGGTCGGAGAGGGAGAGTATTAGTAGGTCCAGGTCAGCGGGCCACTCAGGGAGTTCAGTTGGAGGAGGGAGACCGATTCAGGGGAGAGGGCCATCAGGGCCATCCCAGTCTTATGCTCAGTCCTCATCCAGTGCACCGCCATCAGTGCCCCGTTATCAGCAGAGCAGTCACTGGGGGCCAAGATCAGGTAGCAGGAGACCTCATCAGTCCGGTCGTCTAGGAGGGAGGTTCCAGCAGCAGAGGAGGGCTCTGTGCCCTAAATGTGGGAGGTTCCATACCAAGTCTTGTTACCTGGATATCCCCATATGCTACGGGTGTGGGGTGAGAGGTCATATTCAGCGAGATTGCCGTGCGCCCAGTCAAGGCATGGGTAAGGGTTTTGCTCAGCCGTCCGGTTCTTCGGTCGCCGCATCTTCAGTACGTCCTCCAGCTCCAGCATGACGTGGTGTAGTTAGAGGTGGGGCTCGTGGTAGAGGTGGACCCAGCCGGTTCTATGCTTTGAGTGGTCGCCAGAGTGCGGAGGCTTCTCCAGATGTTGTTACAGGTATTTTGGCTGTTCAAGCCCTTGATTGTTATGCCCTTATTGATTCGGGGTCCTCCTTGTCCTATGTTACCCCATTTATTGCTTCAAGTTTTGGGATAGAACCCGAACAACTTCATGAGTCGTTCTCTGTGTCGACTCCTGTTGGTGAGTTCATTACAGCTGCGCGAGTCTATAGGAATTTTGTTGTCACGGTGTGTGGTCGAGATACCACGGCCGATCTTATCAAACTTGGGATGGTAGATTTTGATGTTATCATGGGGATGGGTAGGCTTTACTCGTGCTTTGCTAAACTCGACTGCCAAACCAGAATTATGAGACTAGAGATTCCTAATGAGTCAATTATTGAGTGGAAAGGGAATGGTGTGGTGCCAAAGGGAAGTTTTATTTCCTACCTTAAGGCCTCGAAGATGATTAAAAAGGGGTGTATTTGTCATTTGGTCCGGGTTGTGGACACCACTTCAGAAGTGTCTGCCCCCGAGTCTGTCCCAGTCGTGAATGAGTTTCTTGAAGTATTTCCGGAAGGGCTTCCAGGGATTCCGCCAGATAGAGAGATCGATTTCGGGATTGATGTGTTGCCAGATACGCATCCAATATCTATTCCACCATACATAATGGCGCCAGCAGAGTTGAGGGAGTTAAAGGAGCAGTTGAAAGACTTAATAGATAAAGAGTTCATTCGGCCGAGTGTGTCGCCGTGGGGCGCTCCGATTCTTTTCGTCAGGAAGAAGGATGGGTCGCTTTGGATGTGTATTTATAATCGGCAGCTCAACAAAGTCACTATCAAAAACAAGTATCCACTACCTCGGATAGATGATTTGTTCGACCAATTGCAGGGTGCGAGTTTCTTCTCCAAAATTGATTTACGGTCGGGATATCACCAGTTGAAGATCAGAGAGTAGGATATTCCTAAGACCGCCTTCAGAACTCGTTATGACCATTTTGAATTTTTGGTAATGTCCTTTGGACTGACCAATGCTCCAGCGGCTTTCATGGATCTTATGAATCGAGTTTTCAAACTGTTTCTCGACTCCTTCGTGATTGTTTTTATTGATGACATCCTTGTCTACTCGCGCAGTCGGGAGGATCATGCTAATCACCTCAGGGCAGTTCTGCAGACTCTTCATCACCACCAATTGTATTTCAAGTTTTCAAAATGTGAATTTTGGTTGGAGTCAGTCACATTTTTGGGTCATGTTTTTTCCAGAGAAGGGATTAAGGTTGATCCCTAGAAGATCACAGTGGTGAAGGATTGGCCTAGACTAACGAACCCGACAGAGATTCGTAGTTTCTTGGGTCTAGCCGGGTATTATCGGAGGTTTGTGAAGGGGTTCTCTACCTCGCCTCCCCATTGAATAAATTGACACAGAAGGAAACTAAGTTCCAATGGTCCGATTCTTGTGAGAAGAGCTTTCAGGAATTGAAATCAAGATTGACTTCAGCACCGGTGTTAACTTTTCCAAAAGGCACGGGGGGATTTGTGGTTTATTGCGATGCTTCAAAGGTTGGTTTGGGATGTGTGTTGATGCAACACGGGAAGGTTATAGTCTATGCTTCTAGGCAACTCAAGAATCACGAGAAGAATTATCCGACACATGATTTAGAACTCGTGGAAGTTGTGTTTGCATTAAAATCTGGCGGCATTATTTGTATGGTGTCCATGTGTACGTGTTCTCAGACCACAAGAAGTCAGTATTACCGCAGCTTTTACTCTGTTGCAGGTATGAAGTGAGTTCAATAATATTTATTCAAGCAGAAGGAGTTGAATTTAAGGCAACGAAGATGGTTAGATTTCTTAAGGATTATGATATGAACATTTTGTACCATCCAGGGAAAGCAAATGTCGTGGCCGACTCTCTCAGTCGGAAGTCTATGGGTAGTCTGGCTCATCTGGAGGAAGATCAGAGGTCGTTGGCTCGGGAGGTTTGTCAATTGGCTAGTCTGAGGGTTTGTCTCTCGACCTCAGACGAGGGGAAAGTCATGGTGCATAATGGGGAAGAATCATCACTTGTAGCAGAAGTCAAGGAGAAGCAATTTATTGATCCAGCATTGGCACAATTGAAGGAGGCAATTTTGAATAGCAAGATTTCGGCATTTTCACTCGGGAGCGATGATGGTGTTTTGCGATGCCAGGGAAGGTTATGTGTTCCTGATGTGGATAATCTTCGGGATAGGGTGATGGCGGAAGCTCATAATTCTAGGTATTCCGTGCACCTAGGTTCTACGAAAATGTATCAAGATCTCCGGGAAATTTATTGGTGGAGCGATATGAAAAGAGGTGTGGCGGACTTTGTATCTAAATGTCCGAATTGTCAGCAGGTAAAGGCCGAGCATCAGAGGCCTGGTGGGCTCTCAGCTTATAGAAATTTCAATGTGGAAATGGTAAATGATCAACATGGACTTAGTGGTAGGGTTACCTCGCACTCAGCGTAAGTTCGACTCAATTTGGGTGATAGTTGATCGACTCACGAAATCAGCTCACTTCTTGCTGGTCAAGTCCACCGATACTGCAGAACAGTACACTCGATTGTATACCAAGGAAATAGTCAGGCTTCATGGTACCCCAGTTTCTATTATCTCAGACCAAGGAGCCCAGTTCACGGCTAATTTTTGGAGGAAATTTCAGCAAGGTTTGGATACTCAGGTAAATCTCAGCACAACTTTCCATCCGCAGACTGATGTTCAGGCAGAGCGGACTATTCAGACGCTTGAAGATATGTTACGGGCTTGTGTGTTGGACTTCAAGGGTAGTTGGGATGATCATTTACCGCTTATCGAATTTGCTTACAATAACAACTTTCACACTAGTATTCAGATGGCTCCATTTGAGGCATTGTACGGAAGGAGGTGTAGATCTCCGATTGGGTGGTTCGAGGTTGGTGAAGCAGAATTGTTAGGGCCAGATCTTGTGAACCAAGCATTGGAAAAAGTTAGAGTCATTCGGGAGAGGATGAAGACCGCTCAGAGCCGCCGAAAATCCTATGCGGACGTTCGTCGAAGAGAATTGGAATTCCAAGTTGATGATTGTGTATTCTTGAAGGTATCTCCCATGAAGGGAGTGATGCGGTTTGGGAAGAAAGGGAAATTGATCCCAAGGTATGTCGGTCCATATCAGATTGCTCAAAGGATAGGACAAGTGGCTTACAGGTTGGAATTACCCCCTGAATTGTCATTAGTGCATCCGGTGTTCCACGTGTCCATGTTGAAGAAAGTGGTTAGAAATCCATCAGCCATCGTGCCGGTTGAGACTATTGAGGTTAATGAATAATTATCGTATGAAGAGGTTCCGGTTGCTATTCTTGATAGACAAGTCCGTAGATTGAGGAACAAAGAAATTTCTTCAGTTAAAGTATTGTGGCGAAGTCAGCACGTTGAGGAAGCCACGTGGGAGGCGGAAAATGAGATGAAGGAAAGATATCTCCATTTGTTTGAATAAGTCTAGTAATGATGTCAGAACCCTCATCTCTAAGCAAATTATATTTTATGTTCGGTTCTGTGCAAAAGCACCCCATCTTCCCTTAGTTGCCTTATTGCTGTAATTTCCCAATGTGTGCAAAAAAAAAACTGAACTCGCTGTTCTATTTGGGGTAGTGTGCAACCCTTGAGGTAAATGAACGTTTTGTGGAACATATGTTCTAGGCAAGTGATTAACGGTAGAATAGGTTGGTAATAATTAATTGAAATGAATATAGTATATTGAGGTGATTGGGTTGTATGGGACTCATTAAAACGACCAAGTTATGTGCAAAAATGTGAACCATGTGCAAATTTGTGATATAAGAAGAAAGAACTATGTGTAGTTGAAAAAATGATTGAATATCTGCAAATTGTTGAGGTAACAACGTTGTGTGTGAGTTATTGGATGATTAAAACTGTGTAATGGTGCTTGGAAATGTGTTTCGGGGGATCTCTGATAGGAAGATAGATCTAATTACAAACGGAACTCTGGCGAAATTTTTCTGAAATATTGGAGTTAGTAAAAATATGGAAGTTGCATATCATGCTTTCAAAAAAAAAATTGATTTCCAAAATTCTCATTCGGGGACGAATGATTTTAGGGGGGGGGGGGATGTAAAGACCCGTAAAATTTTCTTGTTTAAAAATAATGCCAAGCGAGTCCCCGAGTTGTTTTTATTGTGGAAATTTTTTGAAACAGACCTAAATTGGGTAAAAAGTACCCCGAGACTTAAAGAGTAAAATTTTCTAGAAAATAGGTGTTATGCGACGCATTATGCGATCGCACAATGTGTATGCGGACCGCATAATGGTTGCATACCTGGGTAGATCACTGCCCCATTTGAAGTCAATTCTGCAGTCCAATATGCGATAACATTCCAGTTCTGCGGACCGCATAAGCTGTCGCATTGTTGCCTTTGATTTTTGGGAGGGAAGTTATGCGATGCGTTATGCGATCGCATAACATGTATGCGGACCGCGCAATGGTCGCATACCTGGGCAGTGTGTTTCAAAATTTGGCCCATCTTGAGGGCCATTATGCGGTCGAGTCTGCGGACCGCATGTCAGGAATGTGATCGCATCCCTGACCGCATTCTTGTTTCGGGCCCTATTTTTCCTAATTTTTAAAACCCGACCCCAGTTCATTAAAATACTCCTCCCCTTCATTTTAAACAATTTTTCTGAGTTATTAGAGAGAGGAAGAGTGGGTTCTAGAGAGAGAAAGTCTCAACTTCATCAAATTGGTCTTCCTTCATCACTCAAGCTTGGAACTAATCAAGTAGAACACAAATTTCTTCACTCTAAGAGGTAAGCCTCTACCTCATTAACCCTAAATTTTCAGATTTTTTTTTTAAAAATGAAACATGGGTAGGATAGTTCATAAAGATTTGCGGGCAGAGAACTATTGGTATAGCGAGTTCATGTGCTTGCAGTTGGGTTACTACCATCCCCCTAACCATTAGTATCACACTCTGTGGAGTTAAGAATCTTGCATGCATGTACCTAACTTATCATAATCTAGTAAAGGAAAATAGGTTGGAGTAACCTTTCACTAAAAAGGGGTTATTTAATCTAAAGGAACACCTAGTGCTTGATAGAAAGCTCAAATGAGTTCAAGACATGTTCATGATTCCTAATTCTAAGTTTAAATGTGCCATACTGTGAATTAGATCGAAGGTGCTAGAAGGTCCGGTGATTTGAGATAGAAATTAAGGAAAGATCCCGATTCGAGGTATGTATTGCTAACTTTAACCTTGTAGAATCCTCTTGCTGGGTCCGAGTATATGGTATGTGTACCTTGTTTGGAAATATGTGAATTGATTTTTCAAACGTGTTGAGACGTAAGATTCTATTCTCTAATTGTCCTAGTTGACTATCATGCTACCGTGCCATATGAGGTTGTGAAAAGATTGATGATGTGCCCAAATGTGGGAATGTGTAAAATGGCTAAAAGGCGTGTGTGGAAAATAATGAAAAAGGGTATTGTGAAATGATGTAAATGAGTTAAACGATTATGGCAACACCGTGTACATGAATTACTACTTGATGACAGTTATGGTGCCTTGGTCCCAATAAATTAATTGTTGATATGAATTTGTATTTCTTGAAATGATGATTCTTGTGATGCAATTGTTTGTGGTTGTTGTTGTGAATTTAAATTGTCAGGCGAGGTCGGGTTGCGCGCCGCAACACGAAGTAATAAGTTTGATGGGTTGTGGTGATAAGGGTGGCCGAGGTAATAAGGATGGAATGTGATCGTTATCACTACTGAAATGAAAATATATGAGCTCTTAAATATGTTGATGTTGAAAGGGAAAAAGGAGAGATTGTGAAACTTGTTTGATTTTGGTTGTTTCCTTCCACGTGCTTTGATTAATTGGTTCTATTACTGTTTCCTAATTGCGTATTGTTTGATTGTACTTGGGATAAAGTTTGTTTATACATACTAGTACTATTCCACAGTACTAACGTCCCTTTTGCCGGGGGCGCTACATCTTTTATATGGATGTAGGTGGGTCCATAGCAGGTTGCTCAGTTCGCCGTTAGTGGTGCTTTCTCCTCATCCTTTTTTAGTTGTACTGGTGAGCTCCACTTCCTCTCAGGGCCATGTGTAGTTCATGCCATCTCATTTTTGAGTATATTATGTATTGTAAGGTATAGCCGGGGTCTTGTTGCCGGCAAGTATTGTATAAACTCCTAGTACTCTTAGAGGCTCCGTAGACACTATGTGGGTGTATATGTATATTTTGGGCATTGGTTGAATGTACTCGTACTCGTGGTCTGTATCGGGAAGTGATGTGTCTATTATGTATGTTTTGGGAAATCTTGTATAATAACGTAAAATGAGGAAAATTTGGATTTATTGTAGTAATCATACACTTTTAAGCTTATCTCGTTGTTTCACATAAACAATGTTTGTTATAAACACGGGGAAACGCGTTGGGTAGGAAAGGCAAATCGGGTTTGCTTGGCTGGAGTCACCCGGTTGAGTGTCGGTGGTGTCCCTCGAATTTGGGGCATGACATTAACACAATAATGTAAAGGTGGAATGAAGGTTTGACAAAATCAAGAGCTTAAAAGTACACAATGTAGTGGAGTGCTTAGGGAGGTACAGTCACTATACCCATATGTATCCTACCCATCACACAGCCAACATTACAACCAAATAAAGTCCTATTTATTTCTAGACCGAACAAGCTCGATTAGTCGAATATTACACTACGGGCGAGCCTATGGTGCATTGTTTGTGGCATAAGAATTTGTTTATGAGGGTGAGTGAAATATAGTATTCGCTCCTCAGTGTGTGATTGGTAAATAATATAAGTCTCTTTTGTAGTGATTAGGCACATGATTCATGAAGAGAAGGTAAGTCTGGACCTCTGACTGAGAGTAGGAGAGCCAGTTGGGGGTATTGTGTGGCTATAAAAGAAGTCCACTCTCTAGGCTAGGATGTCGTGTTGAAGTAGTCTACATGTGTGAAGTCTTCTGGGTATAGAGAGTAGGGAAGGTATCTTGTGATGATTAGGCCCGTAGAGTGTGGTTGTGTTGCTCGAGAATGAGCAACGGTTCAAGTGTGGGGTGTTGATAGTAGGCTATATAGACACTATTTACACTATTAATGAACCATACTTTAGTGTTGTTTTAAGTGCAAAAATGACAACAAAATGCTATAAATAGTGTTTTATGCTTTGCAGGAAATAATCCATGTTTGGAAGATACTTTGGAGCGTTTTGGAGTCAATCGCAGGAGTATAAGGCCAATCAAGAAGAACCCGGGTGAAAAGAAGCAAGAAAAAGGCGAAGATGGCTGGAGTGGAGCCCACCATGACCGCGGCTAGAACGCGGTGGGCAAAACAATACGAGGAAGAACTTATGCAAACGACGCAGTCATGCCGCGTTCTGCTGCGGCCGCGGTCGATCCGGAAAGAGCCCAGAAAATGCAGGTTCTTAAGTGCAAAAAATGGGAGAAATTAGCCTAACCCTATTTAAACCCTATAAACTCGTCCAAGAAAGTTTAAGCTTTTTTTTTAGACTAACTTTGGAGGCAAGAACAAGTGTGGGAAGACCAGGCTACAATTAGAGTTTCTATTCTCCATCTTTTGTCATTATTTTGGGAATTATGAATTATTTTATGCTTTCTTTGTGTTTTAGCATGAGTAGCTAAACAATTTGTCTAGGGTTGATGGAACCAATTGTTAGATGAAGTTTTGACTCAATATTGTTATAATCGATCAGGGTTTAATCTAAGATTGTTCAACTATGCTTTGTATGGTGATTAATTGAATGAGCCCTTGATTAATCGTGTCTAATTGCTTGGTGTTGCTTGAGAAAGAATACCAGGTTAGCTTGTTGTTCAACAACACCACTTTTGGATAATTGAAGAGATTTATTACTTGAATTTAAAAGTGGGGTTAGAGATAACGAAACTTTGGTGAGATAAATTGAAGCTGCATAAATTATCAGCTAGAGTAGTTCGAGAGAATGCTCTAGTATATTATTGTAGTTGAACGAGAGATAATTGTAATAACCCATAGCTCATAATCCTCATAGAGTAATACGGTGAGAGTATAGCAAAAGAGTCAGAATTAGTTTAGCAATTGGGGAAATCACTTCCCTAGATCTTTCTACCATTGATTTATCTTTAATATTAAATATTGTTAGTTTTTTAATATCAGTCCTTTTAGTTAATAAATCCAAAGAATTATTGATAAAAATACTGCACCCGCAAAAGTGTCTGAGCTTACATTAGCATCACTGAGAGTTGTAATAGGTAGGTTAGTTCCCAGAAGATTCGACTCTAGACTTTAAACCAGACTATATTTGCAACGATCGCTTTGTCTTTTATAAGGCACAGTTGGGCGTGATCAAATTTTGGAGATTGTCTGGGTGACTTTTTATGCTATTTTAGTTGTGTTAGTTTAATGGAATAATCTTTTTTTTTTTACAAAAATAGAAATGATTGGACTTTTCCCTACGATGGATCTATTAGACAATTTTCTTGAGGGATTTAAGTTCAAAGAAAAAAAAACAAAAAGATTTTCTTTTGTTAGGTAGTGTAGTAATTCCCCATTGGTTTCTCCTTGTGCCGCGATTCTTTTTCAAGCGTTTTGTTTGAACCAGGTGTAGTTAGTTTTATTTACTTTTTTAGGAAGAGGAGCTATTATGTTGTGTTTTGAATTGAAACAATATCTCTTGACTTTGTTATGCCTTGAGAATAATGAGTACTTTGGTTGTGACGCTTAGACTCAGTTTTTGACTTTTGTATAAGTACCTTAAATTGTATGATTTTAAATTTGCTTAATTGCTTTGACTAGAGTGTCTTGATGAATCCAATCCTAAGTGAGTTAAGTGTCATGTGTGTGTGAGATTTATGTGTTATTCTGTGCATTGCATTCGATGCCTAGAACTTGCCCTATGTGTTTGCAAAGTGAAATAGTAGTTTTGTTCAGTCTTGGAAGTGATATAGACATTCCTTTGTTGAGCCAGATATGTATATTTTACCCTCCTAGATGTTAGGTATCGTAGTTAACCCCTTTGAGCCTGTAATCCTGTTTCTTTGGCAACCACATTACAAGTCTTACCCATTTGTTTGAATTAACCATCTATTTGAACCTTCTAACCTCTCATGAGCATTTGAAGTGTTATGAACTGTGTAAAAGTTAAAGTGTGAGGTGATTGGTTTGGCTTTTGAGTGAAACTAATGAAATAAGGAGAAAGGTGCATTGTTTTGAAAATGTAAGAGCCACTTAAATAAAAAAAAGAAGAAAAGGAAAAAAAAAGTTGTATTGTTGTGAAAAAAATTCCTTGATAAGCGATGACTCTTGAAGTAATTGTGCTTGTGCTTAAATAAGTATGGGGTAAAATATATTGATGTGAAGGCGGAGTGTGATTTGACATAAGTATATGGTTTGAATATTAAAAAGTATATGTATTAAAGTGCTTAGGAGGTGTAGTCACTCTTATATTTAAATGTATCATACCCGTCCCGCAGCTTACATTACAACCAAATAAAGTCCTACTTGATCCTAGACTGAATAAGCTCGATTAATAGAGTAGTACACTACGGGAAAGACTATGGTGCATCTTTTGTGACATATGAATGTTATTTCTGATAGTGAGTGAATTCTTTCTATCTTGAGTTCCTAAGTGTTCTTAAATTTTATTGTGTGAAACTACTCTTTTTTGTTGTGTGAGGGCACTTGATTCATGAAGGAAAGGAAATGTCAGTGACCTCTATGTTAGAGTAAGTGGGTGAGTTGTGAATAATTCGTGGTACTTGTGATTCAAATCATGAGGTGAAGATGTTACGCTTTTGTGCTTAGTCTATTTTAAATATTCTTGGTGTGATAAGTTAGGAGAATTGTTTTTAAAAAAAGGTCGTGTCTATATAAAGTGTAGTTTAATTACTCGAAGATGAGTAATGATTTAAGTGTGGGGTGTTGATGATAGGCTATAATTACGTATTTTAGTCTCTTATTACACTCTAATTTACTGCACTTTAATTGAGTTTGAGCTTTAATCGCTAGTGTTTTGCACTAATTGTGTGTTTTATGCCTTGTAGGAGTGATTCCGAGTTATGTTGGAATGAATTCAAGTGATTTGGAGCTTTGAAGTTTGAGTAAAATCCCAAGGAATTAATCTGGGATCGTGTTCGAGGGTCAAATTTGATAGTTACGAACAAACGAAGACTCGAGTAGGCATATTGTGCACTTTCTAGTAAAATAGACATAAATCTTTGCTCAAAACGCTATTTGGATTATATAATATATGGATGGAAAGATAATTCAAAGGAATATAACTTTCATGTTTTATGTCTTTCTAAATTCCAAATGGAACAGGGTGAAAATGCGCAAAACAGTGCATTGGGAAAATACCGCGCCCGTGTTGCGCTCGGACCGCGAGCGTCCAGGCCTGGAAACCTGTCCTTTTTCGCTTAGGAGAAGGTATAATTGTTTGGGCCCGACCCTACTTGGTATATATACATGGGAGGACGTTATTTTTGGGAGGTTGGACAGATTTTTGACACAGATTCGACCTAAGGAGGCAGAGACACAATAGGAGCAAGGCGGAGAATTCTTTTACGAGTTTTTCCTTCCTCTTCCTATTTTTCATTGTGATTATGACTTTTAGTATTGTAGTTTTACATAATATTATGAATAGCTAATTTATTATCTAGGGTTTTGATGGAACCTTTTGTAGGATAAATTCTTGTTATGTTTTTAGATAATTGAACCGTTGGATTTCTCTACTTGTTCAACTACGTGTTTATTGTTGTTGATTAAATGACCATCGATTGACTGTGCCTATTTATTATGTGTTGCTTGAGAAAGGATACGTATTTAGGTGGTTGTTGAACAACGTCACTCCTAACGTATGTGAGAAATCAATACAGCGGGTTTAAAGGTAGGTTTAGAAATAACAAAGCCTTGACGTGGTCATAATGAGCGGTTAGATAAAGCCAACTAGCGTAGTTCGAGAGAATATGTCTAATAAATTATTGTAGTTGCTCGAGAGAGAGAATACGGCACCTAAAGTGCTCAAGATCAGTAGAGAATACATAGGCGAAATTGTAGTGAACATAGCGGGAAGGATTCCAACATTTGGGGAAATCATAACTCTAGACCTCCTTAGTTTTGTCCCAAATTTCATCCTTGTTAGTTGATAATTTTACTGCTTTATAATAGTTGTTAGTTAATTAGTTAGAAATAAATATTATAATCTCTATAATTAGGAAATTATTTGGACTTGTGTTTCTTAGCAATATTGAACAATTATAGCAAAATCTTAGTTCTTTGTGGGATTCGACTCCGAACTTTTAGACCGGATTATATTTGCAGCGATCACTTATCCTTTTTAGGATTAGAGTTGAGCGTGATCAGTGATCCTGAGTTTCTATCATCCTCTCCACTAAAACACGTGAAAAACATACATTTACAAGCTTTTATTAAAGGAAAAGGTAAGGTTGATGCTCAAAAAAGAATTTCAATTTCGATTTAATTAAGTGCAGTAACTGTCAAATTGCATCTAGTTTTTATGATCTCTCTTACTCAGGTAAAGCAGGGGAAACCCCAAACACTGGGATTAGTGCTTCTCTTTTTGTTTTGTTTTTTCGTTTTTGGTAATATATGAAAAAAGTACGTACTTTGGATATAATGCCCCAAAACAGCAGAAGCAGTAAGAAATATATAGAGTCACTTTCCTTCTTTTGCTTATTGGTTGCTCAGATGTGATCCCTTTGTGATAATAACTCTTTTTTCAAAGCTTCAAAAGCCTTGCCGAACATTTCCAATTGCTCCATTGCATATTTATTGTGCACAAACAGGCCATAGTACAAGTCCAAGCTGTCATTGGCAGTATCCTCCACCAGCTTCAGCAATGTCTCGTAGCCTTTAGTGTTGATAGGAGTTGTCTCCAACTCCAACTTTTCCAACACCCTCCCTACTGTATGTGTCATAAATTGCGAACCCGCAACATACCTGTCATGCTCAGCACATGTCATTGGTACCATTCGACAGCCTTCTTTCTCGAATATATCGAGAAACTTATCAACCCTCGCCTTTCTAGACTCGCCTTTGCCGATACGGACTATATCAAACACAAAGGCTAAATCTTTCCAACTGTTTTTACCACTATCTGGTCCAAACATGGGATGCGTGCACAGTATATCACAACGAGCGGGCAAAACTTGAAGAAAAAGATTCTTTGGAAATTCCTTGACGGATAAAACGTCAACGAATAATGTATTCGTCTTAAGGATGTGAATTGGAAGTGATCTTAAGACATGTTCGGTGGAAATTATAGAAGTACAAAGGATAATAATATCTGGTTGTTGCTTAAAAAGATAATTTGAATCTTGAAAAAAAGAAACACCTAGAGAATATGCAACTTGTGAGTAATCACTGCGTGAGTGAGCAAACACAAGGTGACCTTGACGTACAAAGGCTTTAGCAATAAATTGACCAAAGTTGCCAAAGCCCACTATGGCAATTTTGAGTCTTGTTGACTGAGCATATTGATTTGGGACTAATGCTCTGTCATCATATGGCTGTACATCGTCAATGGTACTCATGCTAAGGCAGCGGTGGCTGACTTGGAATATTGGCGAAGAGAGAAAGGAGGGACGGCGGGTAACGGGATAGTGGCCATGGGTGACAAGAAACTTGGAGGTAGGAATAGGGGTGAGTGATGTTGGCTTGGATTGAAGTGAGCTCAAAGGAAACATGATGATGTCTTTGTTATAAGGATGGTGTATTGTCTTAACTATTTCATCCAATATATATATAGCCTTCAGAAGGATGTTAAAACTCCTCTACTTCAAAGTTGATCGGCAGTGCATGCAGAATATAATGTTAGTTATGAAGGACCACCCATTACCTTTTTTGAAGATTTGCATCTCCTCACTTAACCATGCATCCATCACGTTTTTAAATACCATAATCTCACCCTACCTATTTGGTACAAAAATATTTGCTCTTTATCTTTTCTATTTAAGTTTTGTTGTCAATTTTTAATAAACAAATGTAGTATACAGTAAGGTTTGGAGCAATAAGATACAAGAAACTGCTATTTAACTAGTCCTTAAATAGTAAATCATAGATGTTTGGAGCTGCTAGATATACTCTGTTTTCGGTAGTATCACATTACAAATTATTACATCACATAATGCAGTATCAATCGTAACATGGGGTAATACATATAGCGTGCCAATATCTCTATAGTACCTATTTTTTCTTCTTATTGTTCCTAACCCTTTGTCTAGTACCGGGAGAATTACTTTATTGCTCTTTACAAATTTATTTTTAGTTTTACTTATTGTTTTTTACAAGAGATCTAAAAATAGCACGTAAGAGATTTGAAAAGATCATCTTTTTTTATTCAAATTGTAAGTGACTATAAGAGGTGTCATTTCCTCGTCTAATACCCGCGTTGGAACCTGGATTCGAGTAAATGTAAAGTCCATTAAGATGAAAAACATTCTCTACCAGAGTTTTCATATTCTCAAAGCTTTATCCAAACTCTGATTAAGGGTAAAGGGCTCGTATCTATTCCACCACAATCCTTGGTGATTAAATATCCCTAATAAAGACATACCCAGAATTTGGAGATAGCATGGGCACCACTATTTTTAATATAGTCATGACTCATACAAATTACTAGCTCAAAAGTTTGGCAATTTTGATGATTATGATAAGATCTAAGTTTCAGTTTTTAGCATGAAGAGAGAAGTAAGTTTGGGATTTTTAGAGGGAGGGGAGGGTGCAACCAAAAAAAAAGGCCATAAAAAGGAGCGAATACTAAAGAGAAAAAACCAAAACAAAGAAATTTGGGCTGATAAGTTATTCAAGTGAAAGCAATAAAAAATTTAAGGCATTGCAAGTAAACAATTATAAAGGCATTGCTGGAGCATGGAGTCGAACCCAAGTCCTTAGCCTAGGAGGAGCTTACTTTTTTCTCAATCATAAAGAAAAATTATGGTACGGGTAAAATTATTATATAAAAAAGTGGGGTAAATAATAAAATAAAATTATTTAATAATAATGAAGGGTGAGATAAGAGAGAAAAGACAAGGTAACGACGGACCACACCAAATCGGTCGTTACATAAAGTGACACATTTTGTCATTATGTAGCGGTGGATTTAATGACACTTTGCAATAAAATTAAAGTAACAATCAAAATAAACATTATATTTAAAGTAACGATACCATGAAATACAATAGGTAACAACCATCCAAACAAGTTGTTAGAGCCGGTTTGGCTTAATTGATTCAAAACGGCTGATAAGCATCAAGTGCTGAAACTGATCTAGTAAATAAACAGTTACGTGTTTGGATTTAAGTGCCGAACTGAAAATAAACAGTTGAAGTGTTTGGTAAAAGAGGTGTTGATAAGCATTTTCTTTTGATATAATGACTTAAATGCCCCTTGAAATTGTTTACACTAATAAATGTATAATTATTCAAAGCTCTTAAATTATACAAGATTTCAAATTCTAAATTGATTGAAGTATAAATTGTTTTTATGGATTTACTTTTAGTTCAAAATGGATTTGATTAAATTAATTTTTAATAAGTATATACTATTTTAGCAATAGTGAATTAAAGTACAATAAGGAGATGCATGATTATTACAACGTTGTTTTTTATTACAAACACAATGCAACTAAAAATATATAATTTAGTTCATTTTTCACAATAGGATTTTAATGATGCCAAACAGCCACGTTTTCAAAGAGAAGAAGAAAGTCGAATTACAAAATATAATTTTTCTAACTCAAATCAATTTGATCGATTTAATGTAGACGGTAAAGAGCTTATTGTGACGTTGTGGCTTGCACCAGTTGTGGACTTATACAGTGGGTAGATGTGAGATTCGAGTCTTTTAATGAATTCTAAATGTTGGAGATTGGGTTCTAAGGTTAAGGATCAAGGTTGAAGTAAAAATCTCTAGTTATGTTGTGTTGGCAGACTTGTATGGAGCGGGGTGACGTAGGATCACCCCCGGGTATGTTCATGGTAAGGTTACACTGTGATTTGATAGCTTTGGAACGACTCCTGGCACGTTCAAAGGCGAACATATGTTTAAGTGGGTGAGGATGTAACGACCCGACTGATCGTTTTGAGCATTTGCACTTCACTCGGTAGTTTGAGGGCACGGGTATCTTCGCATGTGTATTATAACTTGTGTGAATCGTCGGTTTGGTTTTCAAGTTATTCGGAATCGATTTGGAAGAATGAACTTCAAGATTCAAGCTTTAAGTTGGAAGAGTTGACCAAGCTTGACTTTTTAGCATTTGACCTCGGATTGGAGTTTTGATGGTTCTGTTAGGTCCGTATGGTGATTTTGGACTCGGTCGCATGCCCGGATTTGCATTTGGATATTTCCAGAAGGATTCGACACTAAATGGCGACAGTTGGAAATTTGAAGGTTTGAAAAGTTCATAAGTTTGACCGAAAGTTGACTTTGAAGATATTTGATTCGGATTGTAGTTGGGGGAATTGGAATAGCTTCGATATGTCATTTGGGACTTGTGCAATTTGAGTTCATTTCGGGTTGATTTGATATGATTCGGCGCGAGTTGTAGAAGTTAAAAGTTCATAAGCTCATTAAGTCTGATTTGAGGTGTGATTCGTAATTTTAATGTTAATTGATGTGATTTGAGGCCTCTAGTAGGGGTGTGTTGTGTTAAGAGACTTGTTGCTATCTTCGGAGGAGGTCCCGAGCGGCTTGAGTGAGTTTCAGATAGGTTTATGTTGTGTTTCACTTGTTTTTGATGCTTCGGCGTCTTTTCCTCAAGCATAAATGGTTACACATTAAGAAAATGAGCTCCAAATTCAGTTTTTATTGAAGCATTAGATCTGTATCATAATTTTGGAGTCATAGAAAAAAGAATCGTCGAATTCGGATACCGTATGAGAGAGTTATGCTCATTTCCGTATCGGGGAAACTGTTGGTTTCTGGTGTAGTCGCAATTGCGAACATTTTGTCGCAATTGCGAACATTTTCCAGCCATGTTTTTGTTTGCAATTGCAAAGGCTTCTTTGCTTTTGCGAGGGATTGCAATTGCGAACCCTGAATCACAAATGCGACATCTGCATCTTGTTTTAGCTGTGTAATTCGGATTTTTTTTTTCATTTTGTTATATTTTGAACCCTAGCTTCTATGAGAGGCGATTTTGTGAAGGGATTTTCATACCAAATCATTAGGTAAGTAACTCTAATCAATTCTCAACTACATTTCATGATTTTACATAAGATCTAACATCAAATTCATGAGAATATAGAGAAAATTTTGGGAATTTTGTCAAAACTTTGAAAAATAAAAATTTGGGATTTGAGGTTCGAATAGGATTCGGATTTGGAAACAAAATATGTATTTGGACTCGTGAGGTTATGGGCAGTCAAGACCTACCCTTGGACTCGGGTTTTGACAAGACGGGCTCGGGGGTTGACTTTTGTTCACTTTTAGAGATTGTATAAATATCACTGCTTTATTGAGGAAATTGTTTTCCCTTGCATCGTGTGATTTATTTAAGTCGTCTTTGGCTAGATTGAGTTGAGCGGAGGTGGATTTGTAAAGGAAAAAGTTAAATTGAGTATTGAATTAGCCGAATTGAGGTAAGTGTCTTGCCTAACTTTGTTGAGGGAATTTTTTTCTACTATTTGACATTGTTTGCTACATGCGGGGTGATACATAAATGAGGTGACGAGCATATATGTATGTGCCAGGGTTAACCATGCTCGGGGATAAATTATGCTATAAATGGTGTCATGTAGAATCACGTGACCTTCTTTCTCCATGCCTTACTTGACTCCTAGATACTAAGAACATAGTATTAAGTGTTAGAAACTAAGACTTAGCTTATTACAAATTGATCAAATTTGATGGAATTCTGAGAATACACTGATGTGTCTAATTCGGTCATCACTATGCGTAATCATTAATACATTACTACGGCCGATATTCTTGAGATACTAGATTCTACACTCGTGTTGTAGATCATTCGTGAGAGTTGTTGAAATACTTGAATAATAAGGTTCTTGCGGGTTTATTGAACTATTGTTGGTTTAGAAAGTTATAATTGGGATTCATTTGGAAGATTCGTTTAAACACTCTCCTTGACGTTATTTATGCTTCTTGCCTTGTTTGTCATTGATATACATATGCTTGGTAAGGAAGAGTGTAAAACACAAAGGATGATGCTAGCCATTGTATATACATTATCATGTAAGGGAGAGTGTAAAGCACGAAGGATGATGTCGTGCCATATTATTGAGAGTAAAATCACGAAGGGTGATGCCGTGCCATATTATTTGAGAGTAAAAGTACGAAGGATGATGCCGTACCATATTGTTGAGAGTAAAAACACGAAGAGTGATACCGTGTCATATCATATGTGAGTAAAAGCACGAAGGATGATATCGTGCCATGTTACGTGAGTAAAACACGAAGGGTGATGTTGTGCCATGTTATGTGAGTGTAAAGCACGAAGGGTGATGTCGTGCTATTTCATTTATATTATCATGCTTTAAATTATCGTGAGTTTAGGGCACGGTGGGTGTTTTCGTGCAGGATAAGGGACACGCATTATATTGTGATATCTTTTCCTTCTGTATATGTTCATGCGTTACATTGAGCTGGTATTGTCGTATTTACGGTTCTTATATGACATGTTGCTAATGCCCTGTTCTTGTTCTCTATCTTATTTGTTATTGTGTCTCTCATGCCTTCTACTTGCTAAACTTGCAAATACCATGCCTACTTCCTGCTGTTATAATTACATCTTTGTCGTATCTATTTTGTTGCACTTAGTACAAGCCTTCTACCCGGTTAGTCATTCATGTTTTTACTTGTTAACTCGTAAAGATCATATCTCCTCTCTTATTCGTTATATTTGTATTTGTGCCTCCACTATGCTAGTTAGTTGAAGTTATATTCCTTTTCCTAATTGTTATCATTACCTCTATGCTTTCCGCCTAGTCTGTTACTGATGCCCTTATGTACATTCTCATTCATTATTGCTACTTGCGTATTTTCTACTTTGTCATTACTGTTATCGACATTTCTGTCATCAAGCCGATACAGTTGTATGCATATTTGGTGAGGGTGAGACAAATGCACGAAGGGTGTTACCGTGCAATTGACTTGATATCAGAGTATGTTCCTCCCGCTATGAAAGTTATGGGGTGCCTATTGTGGTTTATTGGTTTTCGCTCTAAATAAAAAAATTGGTCGAGATATTGGAAACTATTGAATTTTGATATCTTCTAGCACTTCATTATTGCTTTGTACATTCGTTTCGTGTGCTCTAATCTGTTACATTGTAGTAGTTCTATTGTTAGTTTACATTATAGATTTTATCAGTTAGCAACTTTTAACTAAAAAGCCTTGTCACTACTTCGACGAGGTTAGACAAAATACTTTCTGGATACATGGGGTTGGATGTACTCATACTACACTTCTGCACATTGCGTTCAGATTTTTGGAGCGGAGCTGCTGCTGATGTCGGGAGCTGACCTTGAAGATGTTCGTGCATTCCGGATATAGCTGCCACTTGTCCTTGGTAGTTTTAGATTTTGTAAATCAGTTTATGTAACTTTCAAACAGATCATATAATTATTTGTATCAACTTTGTAAATTCCAAGTCTTAGAAGCTCATGATTCGTACTACCAGTTCTTGGGTTAACTTGTAAATGTCTAGATAATTCTTCACTATTTTCCTATAATTTCATTTGGATTGTATTGACTGTTAGTTGACTTACATGTCGAGTCGAATTAGGTGCCATCACGACTAGTAATTTTTGGATCGTGACAATATTAGCGGTGAACAATGTTTCTGGGAAAAAAAGCCCCGGAAAAGATGACGATTGAAGTGAAGAATAGAGTTAAGAGTTTTATTTGAGTAAATATATTTCAGAATTATAGAATAATATATGGACAAAATAGTAAAAAGTTCTTATGACTTTTTTGGGTTATAAGCAATTTAATTTATAAGCACTTTTAGTATTTACCAAACATATAGATCAATAAGCTGAAAATTGCTTATAATTAAATTAGTTTGACAAGCTTATAAGCTTAGC
Organism: Nicotiana knightiana; assembly: GCA_005239525.1. Lineage (NCBI taxonomy): Eukaryota > Viridiplantae > Streptophyta > Magnoliopsida > Solanales > Solanaceae > Nicotiana > Nicotiana knightiana. Next base: position 74,882 of record MDKJ01176681.1, read on the forward strand.
CAAACACTTTTTTAATCAAATATATACACATGTTTATATAGGAATACTGTTTTCGAGCTCAGCGGATGCTGGTGACCACGTAGTAGCCTTCAAAAAAATTCAAATAATTGGCGTCTCATGTTTTGCTGGGGAATAAATTAATGAGTAACCGTTTTATGTGACCTTGATGGCATGGGATCCTAATTAGCAACAAAGAAGATGACAAATAGTGAGACTGTTCATTCCATTTCTCCAACAACTTGTAACAGCAGTGAAATTTCTAAGACGCCACTAATAGTAGGCTCTAAAACAAGATTCCGTTTATGCATCTTTTCAAATATATATTTTGTTTTTCTCTTTAACTAGAAAAGTTCTAATAGGAAATTGGATATTAAAGAGGGTCTGTTGCTTTTCCTTTATAAAGACGCACAGATTAAAGCGGGTCTGTGAGGTGTTGGAAGCAAAATAGTGTAGTTAGTTTTCCTAATTTTACCAAACAAAGTATATTTACCGAAAGTAAGTAAAGAGTCTGCAAAAAATAGTGTAGCTAGTTTTGCCAAACGCATTATGTTGGTCCAAGTGAAGGTTTGTTTTGAAGATTGACAAAGGAAGCTCAGGCATGAATCAGGCTCATCCCCTGTGTACGCAGACACGGGCAGATTCGCACATATGAGATGCACGTGAAGGAGATAAGCTTAACTTGGTATATTCAATATCTCCTTATCGAAAATGTTGCATAATTGATAAGGGGAAGGACTCCTTACTCAAAGAGAACACTATCCAAGATAAGGAAGGAGTTAGAAGTTGAGAACAACTAGAACTCTTCCACCAAGAAAGAGTAGCATTAATACTCTAGTTATTTCTTCATCTACTAACTCTATATATTGCAGGATGTTCTGATTCTACTGGTACGCACAAAAGGTTAAGTTAAACGTGAATTGAGAGCAAAATAACAAGGTATTTTGCAAGCAATTCGTGTGTGATTCAAGTGTGCAAACCTGAAGCTACATGAACCAGATAGAAGAATCAGTTCCAAGTGTCTGTCTTTTATTCTAGTTCAATTGTAGTGGGTGATTTTTAAATTGTACATTTCAGCTTTATCTAGAAGTAATTGTATTAGGTACCCTGAGTATTCAAGTTAGAGTTAACTTGAAATTGCTAAGACGCTACTAATAGTAGGCTCTAAAACAAGATTCCATTTATGCATCTTTTCAAATATATATTTTGTTTCTCTATTTAATTAGAAAAGTTCTAATAGGATAATTAGAAAACTTTAGGACCTGCAGTACCATTAAAGTCATCTGGACCTGCAGTGCTATGTGGGCTTAGGCTAAAAGCAGCTTCCTTGATTTATTTATCATCTGGAATCTTGCTCAATATTTTATTGCCATCCCTTGATATACAAGAAGGAATACAATCCAGAATTGAAGCGTTGATTGTAGGAGGAGTGAGGTTGAAAAGAGATTGAAAATGATTAACAACTTTCTTTCCCATCCTCGATCTAATTACCCTTTCTGTTTTTGATACGGTTGATCTGTTGCATTTTTCTTCTCTCCCTAAGGATTGAGTGGAAGTAGCTAGTATTATTATCCCCCTCTTCGAACCATTTTGCCTGAGATTTTTGTCTAAGCAGTGATTCTTGAAGACTAAGGCATCTAATATATTGAGCATGAGCCTTGTTGACATCCTCTCTACTCTTTTCCGAGTTATTCTCAATGTTAATATTTTCTAACTCTTGGATCTTTTCCTCCCAACTAATAACAACTTCATTTATATCTCCTATTTTATTCCTGGACCATTTAGTCAGCCTTTTAGTAAGAGCCTTGAGCTTGGATTGTAGGATCCACAAAGGATTGCCTAGCACTTCAGTATCCCCAACCTCCTTGACAATGTCAAAGAAGCCTTCTTGGTTCACCCAACAATTCAGAAATCTAAAGTATTTAATGTGATATTGGTTTCCAATCAAATTCTTCATAAGAAGAGGTCTGTGATCAGACCCAGTCGTAGCCAGATGTCTAATAGAACACCTTTGAAAAAGTTGATCCCACGAGTCATTAACAAAAACTATGTCCATCTTTTTCCAAATTCTCTTCCCATATCTTTTGTTGTTACACCAAGTATAGTTAGAACCATTATACCCAATATCAGTGACCCCACAGTTGTTCATACATGTTTGAAACTCCAGGCTTCTATGCATTATGTGATGCTTACTGATCACGCCCAACTATGTCTTATAAAAAGGACTAAGCGGTCGTTGTAAATATAATCCGGTTTACAAGTCTGGAGTCGAATCCCACAGAGAACTAAGGCTTATCTACATCTGTTCAATATTGCTAAGAAGACGAGCTCGAACAATTCCTATGTTAAAAATATTAAGATTATTATATCTACTTAACTAAAAAATTAAAATAGTAAATTAACACTAAAGATATTACGGGTTGGAGAAAAGATTAAGGACGTCTAGAGTTATGATTTCCCCAATTGTCGGAATCCTTCCCGCTACGTCTTCAATAATTTCGCCTAAGTATTCTCTACCGATCATAAGCGCTTTGTGTTGTAATTCACTCCCGAGTAACTACCACAATTTACTAGACATATTCTGTCGAATTACGCTAGCTGGCATTAAGTACGGCTCACTTAGATCGCACCCAAGGTTTCGTTATCCCCAATCCCACCTTTAAACCCTTCGTTATTGATCCCTCATATACGCTGGGAGTGATGTTGTTCAACAACGACCTAAATATGCACTATCTCCCGTGTAATACATACTAAATAGGCACAACTAACTTAGGACCCTTCAATTAACTACAACAAGCATGTAGTTGAACAAATAGAGATAAAACTTTGGCTCAAATATATAAAAACATAACAAGAATTTATCCTACAAAAGGTTCCATCAAAACCCTAGATAACAAATTAGCTATTCATAATAGTATACAATACTAAGAGTCATAACCAACAATGAAAAATAGGAAGATAAAGGAAAAAACTCATAGAAGAATTTCCCGCCTCGCTCTTATTGTGTCTCTACCTCCTTAGGTCGAATCAAAGTCAAAAGTTTGTCCAATCTCTCAAAATACCGTTTTCCATATATAATATACCAAGTAGGGTCGGACCCAAACAATTATACCTTCTCCTACGCGAAAAAGGACAATTTTCAGGTGTGGATGATCGCGGTCGTGGTCGGGGCGCGGTAATATGAAGCTTTAAATATAACAGCAGGCATACCATTGTGTGTTGTGTGTCTTGCTATCACTTTCTCTTTCTCTTGGTGAGTTTAGATCGAAGATGAGCTTGATGGAGATGAAATTTATCGGCATATGATTGTTTTCCTAGGGGATTATCGTTCATGTGAGTAATCTCCCCCTTAGTATGATTTTGATCGCCCAGACGCTCCAGTTAGAGGCCTCCTGGCGGCTCCATATCGTGGAGCGTGGTCAGAACGCGCTTAGAATAGAGCCGTTAGGTAGAAACGTCGAAGAGAGAGAAGAACTGACATCTGTTGCAATCAAAACAACTATTGTATTGTACTGTACTGTATCGTTTGATGAATACATTGTTTTGATAGATTGTATAATTTGCCGTTGTTTCGTGATATCATGCACCAGCAATATGAAGAATAAACTTGCAATATTATAAAAACAATTATGATACGTGGTAAAATTATTATATAAAAAGGTGGGGTAAATGATAAAATAAACTTATTTAATAATAATGAACGGTGAGATAAGAGAAAAAGACAAGGTAACTGATCATGCCCAACTCTAGTCCTAAAAAAGATAAGCGGTCGCTGCAAATATAATTCGGTCTATAAGCCGGAGTCGAATCCCACAAAGAACTAAGGTTTCGCTATAATTGTTCAATATTGCTAAGAAACACAAGTCCAAACAATTTCCTAATTATAGAGATTATAATATTTATTTCTAACTAATTAATTAACAACTATTATAAAGCATTAAAATTATCAACTAACAAGGATGAAATTTGGGACAAAACTAAGGAGGTCTAGAGTTATGATTTTTTCAAATGTTTGAATCCTTCCCGCTATGTTCACTACAATTTCGCTTATGTATTCTCTACTGATCTTGAGCACTTTAGGTTCCGTAATTCTCTCTCGAGCAACTACAATAATTTACTAGACATATTCTCTCGAACTACACTAGTTGGCTTTATCTAACCGCTCATTATGACCACATCAAGGCTTTGTTATTTCTAAACCTACCTTTAAACCCGCTGTATTGATTTCTCACATACATAAGGAGTGGCGTTGTTCAACAACCACCTAAATATGTATCCTTTCTCAAGCAACACATAATAAATAGGCACAGTCAATCGGTGGTCATTCAATCAACAACAATAAACACGTGATTGAACAAGTAGAGAAAGCCAACGGCTCAATTATATAAAAACATAACAAGAATTTATCCTACAAAAGGTTCCATCAAAACCCTAGATAACAAATTAGCTATTCATAATTGTAAACTACAATACTAAATTTCATAACCAACAATGAAAAATAGGAAGAGGAAGGGAAAAACTCGTAGAAGAATTCCCCGCCTCGCTCCTATTGTGTCTCTGCCTCCTTAGGTCGAATCTGTGTCAAAAGTCTGTCCAATCTCCCAAAATACCATTTTTCCAGGTATAATATACCAAGTAGGATCGGGCCTAAATAATTATATCTTCTCCTATGTGAAAAAGGACAATTTTTCAGGTCTGGACGATCGCTGTCGCAGTTTGGGCGTGGTCCGGGCGCGGTTTTTTCCCAGTGCACTGCCTAAATCCGTGTCTAGGTCCACGGTCGCGGTTTCGACCGAGTTTTTCACCCTGTTCTGTTTGTGATTTGGAAAAATGTAAAATATGAAAGTTGTATTCCTTTGAATTAGCTTTCCAACCATATATTATATAGCCCAAATGGAGTTTGTAGAAAAGAGTTATGTCTATTTTACTAGACAATGCGCAATATACCTACTCGAGTCTTCGTTTGTTCTTAACTATCAAATTTGACCCCTGAACACGATCCCGGCTTAATTCCTTGGGCTTTTACTCAGACTTCAAATCTCCAAAATACTTGAATTTATTTCATAACATCTACACAGCTCGGAATCACTCCTATAAGGCATAAAACACACAATTAGTACAAAACACTAGCGATTAACTCAAACTCAATTAAAGTGCAGTAAATTAGAGTGTAATAAGCGACTAAAATACACAATTATAGCCTATCATCGACACCCCACACTTAAACCATTGCTCGTCCTCCAACAATCAAACTACACTTTATATAGACACGACTTTTTAAAACAATTCTCCTAACTCATCACAACAAGAATATTTAAAATAGACTAAGCACAAAAGCGTAACATCTTCACCTCAAGATTTGACTCACAAGTACCATGCATTATTCAAAACTCACCCACTTACTCTAACATAGAGGTCACTGACATTACCTTTCCTTCATGAATCAAGTGCCCTCACACAACAAAAGAGAGTAGTTCCACACAATAAAATTTAAGAACACTTAGGAACTCAAGATAGAAAGAGTTCACTCACTCGCATAATTAATATTCATATTCCACAAAAGATGCACCATAGGCTTGCACGTAGCGTACTACTTTGCTATCGAGCTCATTCACTCTAGGATCAAGTAGGAATTTATTTGGTTGTAATGTAGGTTGCGGGACGTGTAGGATATATTTAGATATAAGAGTGACTACACCTCCCTAATAACTTTAATACATATACTATAACATTTAGACCCCATAATTATGCCAAACCAAATTCCATCTTCACATAATTTATATTACCCCATACTTCTTTAAGCACAATTACATCAAGAGTCACCACTTATCAAGGAATATTATTTTTTCACAAAAATACAACTATTTTTTCCTTTTTTTTTTTAAGTGGCTCTTACTTTTTCAAAATAGTGCACCTTTCTCCTTATTTTATTAGTTCCACTAAAAAGCCAAACCAACCACCCCACACTTTAAATTTTACACAATTCATAACAATTCAAGTGCTCATGAGAGGTAAGAAGGTTCAAATAGAAGGTTAATTCAAACAAATGGGTAAGACTTATAATGTGGTTGCCAAAGAAACACGATTTTAGGCTCAAAGGGGCTAACTACGATACATAACAATTAGGCGGGTAAAATATATATATGGCTCAACAAAGAAACGCCTATATCACTTTCAAGACTGAGCAAAAATACTATTTCGCTTTGCAAACACACAGGGAAAGTTCTAGGCATCAAATGAAATGCATAGAATAACACCCAAACCTCACACACATATGGAACATAACTCACTCAGGATTAGATTCATCAAGACACTCTAGTCAAAGCAATTAAGCAAAGTTAAGCTTATATAATTTAAGGTACTTATACAAGAGTCACAAAAATGAGCCTAAGCGTCACAACCAAAATACTCACTATTCTCAAGGCATAACAAATGTCAAGAGATATTGCATCAATTCAAAACACAACACAACTCCTATTCCTTAAAAAAAACTAACTACACCCGGTTCAAACAAAACCCTTGGAAAAGAATCGCGACACAAAGAAAAATCAAAGGGAAATTGCTACACTACCTAACAAAAGAAAATATTTTTTTGTTTTTTTTCTTTAGACTTAAATCCCTCAAAAAAATTGTCTGATATATCCATCGTCGGGAAAAGTCCAATCTTTTCTATTTAAAAAATAATAATATTCAATTAAACTAACACAACTAAAATAGCATATAAAGTCATCCAGACAATCTCCTCACCCCACATTTAAAATTGTGCATTGTTCCCAATGCACATCCATACATACAAGAGGGTAAAAGAAACTCTCTGATAGGCCAAAGGCCGAAGCACTAGCATCTCATGGGGTACTCAGACTTCTCCCAGGCCTGGTCTTTCGTGCGGGTACCTCAGATTTAGTTCCAAATAATGGTTTGTTGTTGCATCCTTCCAATAGCTTTGCTTTCCATGCTCCTAGAAAATAAAAAACCGACACTACAAAAATAATATAATAAAAATAATAATTAAAAAATAAAAAAAAGAAGCAGTAAAGATGGATTGCCTCCCAACAAGCGCTTGATTTAACGTCGCGGCACGACGTAAATCACTTTCTGCCTCCACTTCGAACTTATGAATTGGACCCCAAGTTTTGTTTCAAGCTTATGATTATGCTCTTGGGGTGGTGGAACTAATCTAACCGGCCCAAGAAAATAATGTAGTATACTACACTCCTTAGCCTTTTGATGGGATGTGTATTCCTGACTTTCTGGCACTAAGAATTCCAGAATGTAGGCATATTCTTCCTTACTCCTCGAATCCTCAAGTGGCTCGGATGACTCTATTTCCATATCATCATCCAAACACAATGTGGAAAAGTGCTTGGAGTGTGGACCAATGCGCTCAACCACATAAACATTGGGATTGTCAACATCCTCAACACTAATGACACTAGAGTCAACTAAATATGTATCCTCAATATCCTTGGTTGAATCTAGTATCTCTTCTAAGAAATCGACATCCTCAAAATCTAGTTCGATTGATTGTTGGTGTTCTACTCTGGCCTTCTCCTCTAGCTCATCCCCGTATATTTTTAAATCCTCCAGTATAATGGCAATTTCTGCAGCCAATTCATACTCATATTGGCTACTATGCACAGTGTCAACTTGTTACGCTTTACAAGGTTCAATTAATTTATTCGCTTGAGCCTCAGAGTTGTGAATAGTTGCCTCTTGCCTTTGTATCTTCCGTGGTTTCTCATCATATTGTTCCACATGGCACTTTAATATATATTTGATCTCCTTTAGGTTAGCTTCCTTAGGTTCTTTGTTCCTGTTATCCTCACAAGAAAAAGTAGAACCATCATAGTAAGGGGTTGGGGGAAGATAAGAAATATAAGAACAACCATGAAAGTGACCACCACACATATAACACACATTCCAGACATAAGATTTAGTTGGTGCACATAACTCGCTCTCGGGAATATTTTGATGATTTTGCCCTGGGTGATTTCCTCCACTAAATGCATAAGGAGGATCAAAAGTAGAATTACCAACATCAAAACTTCTCATAATTCCAAGATGTCATGTCTCTCAGATCAAAAATAGAAAATTAAAAATAAATAAATAATCAAATAAACGAAAAAAAAGAAGTTCAAACTTGCAACCTAGAAATATGTACACCTACAGCTACACTGTTAGTTCCCTGGCAAAGGCGCCAAAATTTGATCACGCCCAACTATGCCTTATAAAAAGACGAGCCCGAACAATATAATCCGGTTTACAAGTCCGGAGTCGAATCCCACAGAGAACTAAGGCTTAGCTGCAACTGTTCAATATTGCTAAGAAGACGAGCCCGAACAATTCCTATGTTATAAATATTAAGATTCTTATATCTAATTAACTAACAAATTAAAATAGTAAATTACGGGTTGGAGAAAAGATTAAGGATGTATAGAGTTATGATTTCCCCGGTTGTCGGAATTCTTCCCGCTACGTCTTCTATAATTTCGCCTAAGTATTCTCTACCGATCATGAGTGCTCTGCGTGTTGTAATTCTCTCTCGAGTAACTACCACAATTTACTAGACATATTCTCCCTAATTACGCTAGCTTGCAGTAAGTACGGCTCACTTAGATCGCACCCAAGGTTTCGTAATCCCCAATCCCACCTTTAAACCCTTCGTTATTGATCTCTCATATACGACGAGAGTGATTGCCAACAACGACCTAAATATACACTCTCTCCCGAGTAATACATACTAAATAGACACAGCTAATTGAGGGCCCTTCAATTAACTACAACAAGCATGTAGGTGAACAAATAGAGATAAAACTTTGGCTCAATTATATAAAAACATAACAAGAATTTATCCTACAAAAGGTTCCATCAAAACCCTAGATAACAAATTAGCTATTCATAATAGTATGTAAAACTACAATACTAAATGTCATAACCAACAATGAAAAATAGGAAGAGGAAGGAAAAAACTCGTAGAAGAATTCCCCGCCTCGCTCCTATTGTGTCGCTGCCTCCTTAGGTCGAACCAATGTCAAAAGTCTGTCCAATCTCTCAAAATACCATTTTTCCATGTATAATATACCAAGTAGGATCGGGCCCAAATAATTATACCTTCTCCTATGTGAAAAGGAACAATTTTTCAGGTCTGGACGATCACTGTCGCAATTTGGGCGTGGTCCGGGCGCGGTTTTTTCCCAGTGCACTGCCTCAATCCGCGTCTAGGTCCACGGTCGCGGTTTCGACCGAGTTTTTCACCCTGTTCCGTTTGTGATTTGGAAAAACGTAAAACATGAAAGTTTTATTCCTTTGAATTAGCTTTCCAACCATATATTATATATCCCAAATGGAGTTTGTAGAAAAGAGTTATGTCTATTTTACTAGACAATGCGCAATATGCCTACTCGAGTCTTGTTTGTTCTTAACTATCAAATTTGACCCCTGAACACGATCCCGGCTTAATTCCTTGGGCTT
>ML388881.1:0-94926 GCA_005239525.1 Nicotiana knightiana
TAGTTGAGAATAGGAAAAAAGTGTAATTATAAAAAGTTTGGGGTTAAAACAAAGTTTGGGGGATAAAATGACTATTTTTCAAAGTGCCAAACGGCTATTTTTGCAGGTCAACGGCTATAATTTAAAGATTCCAACCGTTGGCCTTTTTTTCAAAAAAAAAAAATTTAAAAAAACTAGTTGTTTTCCCCGATTGAACCGGCCCACTTAGGAAGCCGGTCCCGGGCCCAAACGGTCCCGGGCTCAATGGTGAGGACCGGCCCAAATGGGCTCAAATACCCAACTGATCTCGGGCTTAAACGGGCCGGCCAAATTAGGCCCACTACCCGTATGGGCTCGCGGGCCCAAACCGACCCACATTACAGCCTTACAATTCAATGTTTCGATGAAGCAATAAGAGAACAAAAAAATCCAGCAACATTTAATTAAAAAAGAAGTTCTATGTACTCCAACAATAAACACCCTTAGCCGACCTAAAGTTTCGTTGTCTCTTGATAATAACCCTATATTTATGTTAAAAAATTCACTTAATATGTATAAATAATCTATTCAAAACCCAGTAAGCAAAAAATGTTATGGTCGAAAATCAAGAAACTTAAAATCCGGGATACACCTCTAAAAGAAAGAGAGAGGAAACTCAATTTCAGAATGTGATAATCACGCTTGCCAATATAAACAAGTAGAGATAGAGCGTAGAGTAAAAGAGAGTAGAGAGACCAAAGTACCTACCGGCGATAATGAGTGTCGTGGGAGGAATTTGGGTGAGCGGAATTGGAGGGAAGAGGGAGGGAGCGGAATTTGGGTGAGCCTGTTTGGTCAAGCTACCAAAAATTATTTTTCCAAAAGTATTTTTGTTAAAAAAAAATTGAAAAAATATTTTAGAGATAAGCAATTTGTGTTTGGCCAATCCGTTTGAGAAGTACATTTTGCAATATTTGGTAATTAAATTCAGTTTGGACAATCTTTCAAACAAATACGTTTGAGTAAATTATGATAAAGGACAATAATAAAATTTACTTTACAATTAGCATTAGTTTAAAAAGAAAAATTTTAAAAATTTATTATAGAAGAATTTAATTATTTTTTTGTTTTTATGTAATTAAAGTATAAAATATAAACTAATATATATTAAAGATATAAAAAATAAGTATATAAAAGCAATAATATTTTTAGGAATATATGTGGTAGCAAGTTACATGTATGAAAAACACTACCACTTCTTGAAAAAATAACAAATTAAGTATATATTATATACATGTACGCCAAAAAGAAAATATAAATAAAACTATAAAGTGGAGATCATATATATATATATATATATATATATATATATATATTACAAAAGAAAAAAGAAACCATACATTATGAAAAAAAGTGCTTGAATATGGTGATTAGCCTTGTTATTTCAAAGATTAATAGGAGAAGAAGAAAAGAAGAAACGACAGACCAAAAAAGAAGAGATCTATTTATAATAGAGAGATTATTCCAAACAGGAATAAGAGAAGAAGAAGAATAATACAGTAAAAATAAAAATGAGAAAGATATATAAAAAAGTAAAGGATAGATTGATAAGGAATAATTTGGGATATATAATTCTAAAAATAATTTTTTTGCTTTTGTTTCTGCTTCTTGGAAGAAGCTAAAATTTGTATCTTCTTCCCAAAAACAGAAAAATTGCTCATGTTGCTGCTCAAAAGCACTTTTCTATTTTGGCCAAACATTTCATATTTCTAAATAAGTATTTTTTCTGGCAAAAAAAATATTTTTGACCTCCCATAAACTTGACCAAACATGCTTTATGGATGGAAGATTTTAAAGGAATTTTTTTTTTTTGATTTTCTACGGGAAAAGAAAACTCTTTATTCATATGAAGAGGTGTAAGCATTATCGTAAATGATAAATAGTAAATATTTATTTGAATATTTGATTAGATTGGCAATAGAATAAGAGAATTGGCAAAGTCGTAGGATGAGGATCTAAAACATTTGAAATCACTGCAGTGTTAGAATTGATCATAAAATAAATATAAGAAAATTATGATATTGTGAGTGTCACTAATTGCCAACAAATAATTTGACGTTAAAGTTAAAACATTTATTATATTGTTCATCAAAAGTCAATGTTTAACGAAAATTTTATTTTAAAAGTCAAGAAATAATAACTTTTTCCTGTATTTATCTCAAATATTGTCACTAAATAAATATTGTTGGATATATACTAGATTTCTTGTAGAGACACAGAGTGTTTGTTATATACCCCTTCCTTCCCATTTTATTTGAGGGATGTTAATTTGACTGGCATGTAGTTTAAGAAAAAATATAAAAAGTTTTGAAATATGTCATAAACAATTTTTGTGATTATAAATTTATGTCATTAAAGGTAAAACTAGAAATACTTAGAGATATTTCTAACCATAAAAATATGTAATTCTCCTTGGAATAGATTAAAAATAAAAATATGTCACATAAAATAGGATGAATGAATACTTTGAATGAGATTATCATGGGAAAGACTAGTCACAATACCCATGCATCTCAATATAATCCACTATATTATGATTTCTTCACAAACTATACAATCAAACATTTTTTGTATTAGTTGTTAGTTGTTACATTGCTTGTCAATATCAGGTGGAAGTCTCAGGGGTGGCTCAAAAATTGTGTGGCCTAAATAAAAAATATATTAAAAGGCCTTAAATTTTCATAAAGTCTCATATAATAATGAGACACAAAAAGAATTCACGTGATTTTGGTCTTGTGATAAGAACACAACATATGACGAGGTTAGGCTCACATCACGATTTTAAACTCTCCATAGATAAAAGCATGATATTTAAGTAAAAAGGGTAGAGGGATGGACTCATTGTCCAATCTAATTTGAACCTTGACTGCCCTTGAAAATTTCTTCATTAAAAAAAAATGAGACACAAGAGAAGTTACTTTCTGATGTATGGATTAATCAAATATAAAGAAAAAAAATAGTTAATTCAAAGAATCTGAATTGAAATTAGGGAGTGAAACCATCAAAAATATTAAAAAAAGAAAAAAGGTGTACGTAAAGAAGGAAAAATTAGAATTGATAAAAAAGTAAATATATCATTTAATTTAATGCGGGAGAAATTTTGTGATTATTTACTCACAATCGTACAACCTCAATCAAATTTAAATACGACATGACATGTGGCCGCTGAAAAGGAAGGACACGTGGAACCCAAGATGGGGATGGTCACTGAATATAGTTATTTCGCTTGTCATATGAAGGAATAACGATTATAAAAGGGATATTAAGTGCTTTGCGCCCGGTAACATTTAATACATAATATTTTGCCTCATTAAGAATGATGACTCGTTACAAGGAATTTGACATTTATGTCTAATGTTACATCTTCATTAATGGCCCTCATAATTGACATTGAAGAAGGACATGATCCTAGGACTTCCTTCCCTTGACATATCTATAAATAGGGAACTCAGTTATCATTGTAAAGAGGTCGAATTTTCTAGTTGACTTACACTACATTCTATACATAATTTTAATACAATTTTGCTTTCTCGCTTTTTGATCTCATCACTATTGTGCCCGACAACCCTATTACCGGACTCGTCAGCTCAGCCGTTCCATTTACATTTAAGGCTAAGTATTTTATATTTCATCAGTTATTTCATTATTTTTGGATCAAATTAATCCATTTGTCTAGAGACCACGAACAGATTTAACTGTAATATCTTACGGATAAACAAATATTCGATTAAATACCGTTCTTTGTTTTACCATGGTATATAAGTGTTCCACCATTTCTCCCCATCATATACGACCTTTTTCGTACTAGTGAAGCTCGGCATCCATAAGGTTGAATAATGCTCAAAGTTGAAAGTCATATTTTGTTGAAAATTAAATTCAGCAGATTGATTTAAATAATTGGTAGCTCCTTTGCGTAACAACATCGAAGCCGATTTTTAGGGCATCTGTAATTTTCATCTATACCAGTTCTACTGTTGGAGTTGGACCTTCCCAACATCTTGAATTGGTGCATTAATATCATGTTCATTCTCGATTATCATGTTGTGCAGTATAATACATATAGTTAATAAAAGATAGAGCTTTGAAACTAAAAAAAATTAAAGAAGAAAATAAAATTTTATTTTCAAATTTAGATTCTATTTATGATTCAAATATTCATGAATTTATTCGACTTTAACAAAAACGAATGGATAAAAGAAATCTAACAATTTCAACAGTCACAGTCACAACCACAACAATCATCTGCCCCATACACTAAATATTTTATGATATTGGTGGATCTGAAAGCGATCTTCCAGAGTCGCTATTGTATTAAATATTTGTTTGTATGATAACCAATGAACATTGTGTTATTTATTAACAACATATTATATTTTAGTTTTGTACTTTTCATTTTCTTTTTATGGTTATATATTTTTATACAATAATTTTATTTAAATATACGAAAATTAATTTATAAAAATTATACACCAAAATTAAAATATAAAATTAAATATTATAAAGACATTACATAAAAACTATAATTAATTACAAAATTATAATATGTTAAATTAAAAGTGTTATATGATAAAAGATAACATTAGTAATGGTATTGATGAATACAACAAATTTGCTGTAACACTATTCACAGTTTCACACACCAAAATAGTGTAAGAAATGGTGTTGGGTTGGATAAAAAAAAACACCAAATCTTGCACTAAAATGGTGTTTGGTGTCAAAATCGGTGATGAATTGTGACGTAACCAAATAGACTATAGGTTGTAAAGCGTATATAAAAAGTAAAAACCTTCTTTTGTTAAAACACTGACATTGATATAACCATTGTTGACGTCAAATATATTGATATAACCTGGACTTGGCAACAAGAAAAGCTAAGCAATAAGATGAGAAAAGTTACATCAGGAACAACCTTTATTTTTTTTCACAACTCAAACAAACCAGGAATCACATTGCCAGAGACATATTTTATGCATCCCTGTCACCTTCCTCCCCCTCTTTTATTGACACATGAGGAAGATAAGAGTGGTATTGCAAGAGGATCTTACTTCAACAAGTCGCAGTTGTTTCACAAACTCCAAGTGCAACGGCTATCAAAGTCGAGGAGATTTTCCTGTGCCTGCAGCAGCACTACGGTAATCATATACGCCGATGCCTCGCTTTTTACCAAGTCTACCAGCATCAACATACTGCACAAGGAGAGGGCACGGAGTATACTTATCGTTCCCTAGACCGACATGAAGAACTTTCATGATCGACAAACAAACATCCAGTCCAATAAAATCTGCAAGTTCCAAAGGACCCATAGGATGGTTGGTTCCCAGCTTCATTCCTGTATCGATGTCTTCTTTAGTTGCAACTCCGGTGTAAAGTGTATGAAAAGCTTCATTGATCATAGGCATCAAAATTCGGTTTACAATGAAGCCAGAATAATCCTGAGAACAGATAACTGTCTTACCAAACCTGCAAATAATAGATAGTCAGAAATTAGTTGCAGATTTCTTCCCCTTTCCAGAGGATAAGAGACTAGTCTTTTGCAAGTAGAGGATAAGAGAAATTCTTTTGCCTTTCTTTTAATTCATCTCATACATTGGAAATAAGAGATAATGTATAAGTTTTGTCCATGCTGCTTATGAAGCATTATAAAACAACTTATGTAGAGATGTTCAGGTGACTAAACAATCTCACATCTTGTGACAGAGGATGCGTAACAAGGATCCTTTCTCGTTTATTGGCTGCATCTGGCAATCAATCAACTATGTCTCTATATCAAACTATCTGTGTTACATATATGAATCCTCCCATTTCATTCCGATATGGCAATCTAAAACGAAAATAAAATCTAGGAAATATGACATGAGGCTCAATTTCCTGAAATATCCACCGAAAGGAAAAAAATTTATACTCAATCAGAAAAAGCTTAAAGACTTGAGACAGCAACAAGTGGATGAGAGGTTATCTAATCCAAGTATCTAAGCTAAGCCAATTGTAGATCTTAGTTCTTAAAACCTTCATAATGCAACCCTGCTTGACCATAGAAGAACAGGTACACCTCCATGAAGAATACGAGCCCCTTAAGATACTTTTGGGCCAAGACAATTTGGGACAGAGCTCAAATCTATTGTATAAAACTGGAACTTTACAGCTATATAATGAGATTGTGTTTGGTCCCGATGAAACTCAGGCAAATGGTTATAGCCGTAGGGCATGTATCTAGATTATATGTGACTGTTAATCTGAAAACGTAAATATTGGAGGGAGAAATTTCCTTTAACTGTCTGAGGAAATATGCAAATCTTTGTAAATCCTAGTCGAAGGGTTTTCTAACAGTTACCTCTCTGCCAAGCATTTAGTGGCACAATATGTGTCTTCTGATGTATCTGCACCTCGAATAATCTCAACCAGCTTCATAATGGGAGGAGGGTTCATAAAGTGCATGCCGATCACCTGCATGAAAACATAAAAAGAGAAAAGCTATATGAACCCTAAGCAGTCGACGGGTACACGTAACTTGAGTTTACTCTAAAGAGGCACAGAGACAGATAGAGAGAGCATATCAGGAAAGGCAAATGATTACAAGTGTCTAATTCGTTGTCAGCTTGTGTTGAGGATTTGATATTCCCTAATAAGTACCAGAATTTAGGAGATAGAAGAAAAAAACAAATATATATGAGACACACATGTATACATACACGAGAGAGAAGAAAATACATTTTTATGTGGCCTACAATGATTACAACCCTCCACTAGGGGTTTTTTAGGAGCCAAAAAGCTATCAAATTGAATTGACCAGTGAGTTCTACATAATATGCAACAAAAGTTAAGAGGGATAATTCTGTTCTATTCACGAATAGAACTCTCAACTTCTTTATGAGATAATTAATCCTTCTTCAAACCATCACTTGGAGAAATTAGATTTCTTAGCAGTTACTGCGACCATCATTCTGCAAACGTCTTTCTTCACCCTTATCCATATCCACGTGGCATTCCAACAGTTGTTTTTAGCAGCCATTAAAAAAAGTCTTGTTAGTCCCATGTCTTCTAATTAGCAGCGAGGAGGCTTACACCTTCAACTTTACCACCCACTTTATTCACTTAACAAAAAATAATTCCCTCACATTCCAATATTATGATATTTCTATCTGTTGTTCGACGGATATATGGGCAATCTCATCATAAAGCAAACTGAATTATGTGTACAGGTGGTGACTACAAAAGATGGGACATACAAACTAAAGTGCAACCATAATACAAACCACAACAAATCCTACCAGTTTGGGGAGGACTGCCTAGATGTTGAGATTCCATAAGTCTAAAAAGAAAGAAAACAAGATACAGATAAATTCCCCGCATCTTCTTTCTGAAGGATTTAAAAAAGGAAGTGAGCATGCAATTGTTTGAATCTTGGCATTTTCCTGAACTTCAACACACATATTTGCATTTCAATAAAGTAGTTCTGCTTTCAATAAGTTTCATAAGCCAGCGTTCAGTATATAATTGATCAACAGCCAAAGTGAAGCAAACCTGGCAGGGTCGGCTCGTTGCAGATGCTAGACGAGTAATGGATATAGAGCTTGTATTAGAAGCCAAAATAGCAGAGCTCTTTACAATCTTATCCAAGTTGGCAAATAAAGATTTCTTCACTTGTTCGGATTCCACAATAGCCTCGACAACAAAATCAACTGAATGTAAATCTTCCAATCGGGATGAACACCGTAGACGTCTTACAGCGTCAGCACTTTTTTCCTGTTTTATCAAGAAGTTATTAAACACGAAACTCACCGCTGTTCGAATTTCCTAGAAATTTCTCCAAACAACACCTTCCAAGAGTAAGCAGTATTTGTAGCCTCAAAATCTTACTCCCCCGCCCCATTTGATACACACTATTGCAACCTTGGGAATCAAATGAGTTTGTTCTTTAATTAGCTAAAAATAGGGAACAATAGAAGAAAAAGATCCATGTAGGAAGGGGCGAATCTACTGAGGCCCGAGGGGTGGTACGCTACCCTAAAGCTTCCGTCAAAACATTAAATATATATGTATATACATGTACAAAATGCTATAAATATTTCACTTGCCACCCAGAGTAACGAAAGATGTCACGACGCCAGTGGCAAGGGGCAGTCAATTCTTCTTGGTGGTGAGGGATCGATACTTGTACATGAAGTTTTTGAACTTTTTGGTTTGCTGCATCACGTATTAAATGTTTCTGTCATTCTATCATTATACACATATATTATGTTCTCCTTATTTATCTTTCTTTAATTTTGTTGACTTTATTACTTGACTTTTGACTTTTTTGTCTCTATACTTGGGGAGTATTTGTTTATTTCACACAAAGTTAAAATACCTTTGACAAATCTTCTCTCCCCACAGAATTCCAATCGAAAACCCTCAGCCATTGTCTCCCATCCCTTTCAACGGTCAACACGGTTGCTTCCTCCATTGGCTTGATACACTCTTTTGCTCAATAAAGACAATTTGCTATTTCAGAATTTATCTTTAGAGGTCGATTGACTCTTGAGGGCCAAGAGAGTTTAATAAAGGCCGCAGGTCATCGATTTAAATTTGACTTACTTTGGTGACCGGTGCCTATTGTGATTTGTGAAGTAAAATGCTATCATTTAGGAACTTTGAACTGAGAATAGTTTCTAGCTACACTAAGAAAGTACAAAAATTTAAAACTAGAATTTTGGTGGTCTAAAATATAAATGATTTGAATCTTGCTTCTACGCTTGATCTATAGTCTAACAGCATTATTATTTCAGCAATTTGGAAAACTTTCTATTCTCATGTACAAGTTCATTGATGATTGATCTATTTCTTAAGATTTAATTGTCAAGAATTGAGAATCTTGCTATATTTTTCTTTTAGCGAGTGGAATTCGGGATTATGAGTTTAAAAAAGGGTGTGATTTCCTTATTGAATTGGAATTAATTATGAATTGGATTGAACTTTTGTTTTGTAGGAAGGTGTTCTAATTTTAAGAATCGAGATGCATATTAGTAATTCTATTGGAAGTTTTATACTTTGTGCAAAGTTATCATAATAATTATTATATTTTTTCGTTTAATCCATTCGTCTATATAAACCAAAAAGATGACTAACTCATATTTATTTGGATTGGGTATATAACAGCGCGTCTACGTTCAAAGTAGTGTGGCACCCGGAACCGTCAAATCCTAGATCCGACTCTACATGCAGGTGATACATGCTAGTAGGGAATAGGAGAGAATTTCTAATACTATTATTGTTACTATTATTTATATATGATTATGACATGAGTTGAGCTCAAACGGCAAAGTGAGGATTCATATCATCTTGTTTGAGACAGAGACATAGTAGTTCCGGTAGACCTTTCGAAACATCTCTGTACATATTATATTTCAAAAAAAGAAAATTGTGGTTTATAGTCCTTTTTAATTGCACACTATTTCAAAATCTTTTGAGGAATCAATTTATGAAATTCCCCCAAAAAAGTTACTCCAGATATTCTGGAAATCCATTATTCCTTTTATGTTTAGTAGTAATTCTAGCTAAACCTTTTTTGGAGAAGGTAAAATTTAAAGAAAATGACTTTTCTTTTTCTTGCAATTCAAAGCAACAGTAAAAAGGAAATTC
The DNA here is from genome assembly GCA_005239525.1 of Nicotiana knightiana. NCBI lineage: Eukaryota > Viridiplantae > Streptophyta > Magnoliopsida > Solanales > Solanaceae > Nicotiana > Nicotiana knightiana. The sequence continues at coordinate 9,637 of ML388881.1, forward strand.
AGAGGAAAAAAGTGACAGCTTTGAATTCAAATGGAATAAAAAAAAAAAGTAGGATAGCGGAAGTTTACTGGTGAAGAAGGAAAGAGGAAGAAATACCTGAGAGAGTTGTCCTTTGGAGAGGAGGCGTTGAATAATATTGGAAATAGAATTTTGGGATTTAATAAGAGCTTCAGAATCAGTATCGTAAAGCCAAACGTCGATACCGTTGACGGCGGCGAGTTGGGCAATTCCGGAACCCATTTGACCGGCGCCGATAACTCCGATGCTTGTGATATTGGCCATGTCTGTATCGGATGATCACCAACCTAAACAGAGGAGGTTCGGTTCTATACGTTAAGACCAAACTACCGTTAATCTATGTACATTATTTATCTTTTATTTCTCTACCTTTACTTCTTGTAATTTCATGTAATTGCTTATATTTTATTTTTTATTTATTTATCAATCTATTTTTTAGAAAACACCTCCTAATATTAGAAATAATGAGTCATTAACAAACCTGACATATAATGAGTGATGCAATTAAAGTAAAATTTCGTTATTGAATGTGATTATAAAATTATTATGTTTCTTAATCTTAAGTTGTAGTGGAACTTACTATTATTATGTTGGAATTTGAGATATGTTAAACTTTTTTTTTTTGAATTTTTAAATTGTGTTATATTCATGGTTCCAATTTACTTGTTTTAGTAGTATTGACTCACATTGCAAGTTGTTCATTTTTTAGTTAGAATTGATGATTAGTTTTGTCAAATATTTGAATAATGTTATGACATTATATTTATAAATATTAATTTATTTTTATCAAATATGAATTTCATGATGTTCTTAAAAGCGTATATTTTTAGTTTTTGCAAGTGTTTAAACTAAATATTATTAATATGAAATATATATAAAAATTATTTTTAAAATATTAGTTATAAATATATGAGTATTAATTAATATATATTTACAAAAAAAATATACATCTTAAATACCAAATATAATATCATTTATACTTATAAAAATTATAGGCATATATTTATTAAATTAACTTTTAAGTTTTGATAATTATTTCATTTAAAATTTAATCTAACTGTGTAATTTCACTTGTGCAACCAAACAATAAACTTGTAATTGCACTGTAATTACACAATGACAAACAAACAGGTCGTCGTAATTTCATTTTAGCAAATTAAGAAAAAGATTTTTTCCCCTTAATTTACACTTATCATTAACTATTCATTCCCCAAATTATTTTTCAATATTTGAAATGTTATCATTTATTATTATGAGTGAAATTGTAAAATATGTATTTATTTATTTTTTTAAAAGGAGTGGAAAATAAAAGTGGACAACTAAAAGTGAAAGTATTATAGAAATACAAAAAAGTGTGGTATTGAAAAAGTATAGAACATGCGTGATACTATCTCGTCCTCTTCCATGAGTGAAATTGAGACAAAAGAAAAAGTTATATCTTTCTATTTTCTCTCCGTGAATCCGCAACGCTAGCTTAAATTTTTTGATTGATAAATAATATAAAATGCAGAGTGATTTTGTTCCATGCTTCGGCTAATCCATCACCTCCTTCATTGACTTCTCCATAAACATGACGAATCGGTGTCTTCGTTTCCATTTATTGCTCGTACATTGTTTACTTCATTCGAGTTTGTTTCCATTTTGACTGTTTAATTTATATTGCAAAGCTACCTTAATCCAGATTTCAAGTGCTGAAAAACTCTTGAAATTTTTAAGTTATGAAAGGAATATTTTTGGTGAAATGATCTGGTGCGTAGTGAATATAATTTTGGATGCATATAGAAAGGAATACTAGAATAATTTTTTTCTTCTTCACATCCATTCACTCAAAGAAGTGTGGAAAAGAAATAATTTAATTCTTGCCACTTTTCACTTTTCGGAATTGTACGAAATATAGGTAGCTTCCACAAAGGCAGAAAAGCAATGAAATGTGCGCAATTGTTGGTGAAACCATAAGTGTACTATTGGATTGGACATTTGCCACTCTCGACTTTCTAGATAAGAAGAGCTTGCCTATAAAGATTTGATCATGAAGTCATATCTTTCCTAAAATTTATCCAACTGCTCCCTTGGATCCTCAGGACCCTCCACAAAAAGCAGGTGAGGCCCCAACTCTTGACAGGAGGGGACACTCAACGCCTCTGCCCTTGGATAAATAGAGAGGGAGGGCAGATCTTTTAGTTTTTTCATGTGTTGAAGAGTTGAACATTAATGATTTTTTCGTATTGTCCAGGATTTGAACAATAAAAATAGATGGCAAGTGCCTGGTCGAATTGATTACTTTTAATGATCTTGAAAATTGATGGTCTTTGATTTTTTATCCTTGCTTGCATCATGACAAACTTTTAAGGTCAATAGTCAAAAGTATTGTTCATCGGGCAAGCAAGAAGTAATATTTATTAAACTTAAAGTTTTGTTCATGAAACAAACTGGGTCAGAGAATTAAAATCGCTCACTTCCAAGGCCATTATTGTGAATTACCCCATAAAAAGGTTGTTGAAACAAGAGTGAGGCCGATCAACTTTTGCCTTAACATGGATTACAATGCCCTTTCGTTATTTTTGCACTCAGTTTCTTAAAAAGAATCTCATGTTTGGGAACCGCTTTAAAATGGCTTATCCTATCATTTTTATTTATCCAGGAATGTAAATACATTAGCAGATATCAATGTTCATGTTTATCCTAAAAACGGATAACAATTTAATTTATACATGGTTTTAAGAATACGTGATATAACTTAGCACAAACTGAAAAAATATATAAATTGATACTGAAATTGACTGTAAAAAGAAATAAATGCAAACCAAAAGAATCGTATAGATTTGGCCGTCGAGTTAGGTCACCGTCGAACCAAGTAAAGATTCTACTGAAATATGAACAGAGTAACAAAATATTGAAAACTAAAAGAATGCAGTGTGTTGCTTTGTATTGCGTAAATGTCATGTGTTTTACAAATGATCAGACCCCCAGTATATAGTAGGGGAGTCCTATTTTTGTTACAACACTAAATAATGTAAGAAATCTCATGATTGACTAATTAATCGGCCTCATCTCGATACGTGCCGAGATTTTCGTCGTGATCCTTGCTCGATTACGGATATTTAGGCTTTCCGTTTCTTGACTAGGTAAACTTCCATGGTTCTTGCTTGATCTCTATTTTGCTTGGTCTCGATCTTGGGCGGTCTCGACCTTGATTGGTCTTTAGGTTACGAGCTCGGCAATCTAACTTCGCACCATGGCTCGATATAATATGAGGCTGAACTTTGGCCTATCATGTTCCAGTCTCGATTAGTCATACGAAGGGCAAGCCCGTTTTGACCGTATATTGATAGTCCCTCGTTTCTCGGGAAGAAGGTGCTGAAAAGCGATATGAATTTTCGAACTCCGTCTCGATGAGTAATGACGTCAGCGACGAGCCCAACTATGATGCAAGCGACGAAACGTCCCATCAGTCCAGTTACCAAGGCATTAAATGCCTGTCAATCGTTGGTCGACCACTACGATTCTGAACCGTCGCCAACAACCTATAAGAACCCTAGTCCTTTCTCATCAAACTTTTACACTCAAAATTCTCCCTACTCTTGCTTTTTCTTCAAAATATCTTTGATTTACAATCTTCACACCCAAATCTCTCGAGCTTTTAATGAAACCACACATCATCTTAATTCTTTTTTTTCTTGTTAATCAATGGCTAAAACTTCCAAAACTTTGCCGCAAAAAGAGGCCGCTTCTTCCTCATGACCCGCCAGTGATGAGGCTGCGGAGGAGCCCCACCCTGAGGAATTCGTTCCAGCATGGTGCCCAACTGTCACTGACGTTAAAATCGAGAAGACCTCCTCGATGTCGGGCCGATGTGAGCCGGTCTCGAGGTATATATGCACCATCATTGAAGACATCCTCAACAAAGTTAATGAGGAATGTAACTAGATAATAACGATGTAGTAGTTCCTTTGCCTGAGGAATCAATCACCACTCATGCGGAGGAGTATGTAAGTGTTTACACTTAACCCTTCACGTTGGGTCCCTTAGACCCTGTCATCGTCGCCTTTTGCAAGAGATACGACGTCACCCTCGGCCAAATCTATCCTTCCTTCTGGAGAATAGTGATTCTCCTCCGATTCTTCACAAGCAAAATCGAGGGATGTCCTTTCACCCTCGATCACCTTATTCGCCTTTACAGTCCTAGGCTCTATAGAGGAGGACTGTTCTTTCCTCATCTACGTTTTGGTGTTGCAGTTGTGGCCCAGATGCCGGACCCAATTTTTGAACTCAAGCAATGGGTCGAGGGCCTGGTGTAAACTCACAGAGACCTTACTCCGAGCGTGCTTGGATGGAGTTGTCAAAGGGTCAATGGGAGTAGGGGTGTTCATCGGTCGGTATGGTACGATATTTAGATAATTCGGTACGGTATTTTCGGTATTCGGTTTTCTAAAATGCTATACCAATACCGTACCTAATTACATTCGGTATGGTTCGGTTTTTCTCCTTTCGGTTTCGGTTTATTCGGTACGGTAACTTCGGTTTGTTCGGCTCTACAACAACATTTTGAACAACAGCAAAATTAAATTATAACCAAGTGTATGGAAGAGCTGACTCAATGAAGGTTCAAATTATCCATTTGGAAGTTTAGCTGTCCAGAACATAGAAGCAAAGCAGAGTACTCTGCTGCCCAGAACATAGAAGCAAAGCAGAGTACTCTGCTGCCCAGAACATAGAAGCAAAGGAGAGTACTCTGCTGCCCAGAATTCTATCTTATTAGCAACATAAATCAGCAACATATGAAGGCTTTGGACATACCCTTCCCTCTGCCTCAACACCTATGTAGCTATCATAAATGAAACAATTTGGCACTATCATATTTTTAATAACTAAGCAAAGGTCTAAGAAAACCATTTTTGGTTCATAGTTGAATTCAAGCTGGAGGTAAGTCCAATGGGACATAGTAATTTACTGCCTTTGCAGTTTGTTCTATAACATTTGTCCACTACCAAATATTTTTAAAATTTAAACCAAATACCAAATACCAAAAATTTCGATTTCGGCATGGTAATTCGGTGTTTACCAAATTATGCACAGCCCTAGATGGGAGGCCCGCAACCATAGTAAGTTTCTCTTTTAAAATGGTTATCGTTTGGGCTCCTTCTCGAACTTACTCATATTTTTTCCCTTGTAGGTCTCTAGAAGGATGTTGCAATGAGGCCCCCATCTGGTGATGAAGAAGTCTTTCCTAACCACTTGCTTCGAAGCAGGCCAAGGAGAAAAAGAGAAAAAGGGCTCTATGTTCCCCGGGCTCGGAAAAGAAAAAATCGGCGAGGAGGCCCACCAAGGCCAAGGTGGACACCGGTGTTATATCCTCAGACTCGATCCGCCAATTAAGGGATGAGTTCGAAAAGAGGAAGAGGATAATTCCAAGTTGGTGGCCCGTGTGCGGGCTAGTGCTTCAATACAAAAGTCCTCCGAACCGGAGTAGGTTGATGGGGGAGCTTTGGCCGAAGTTCCTGAACCAGAAAGAGTAGAGGCCACTCCATCCCCAGCTAGGATAGTCGAGAGAGAGACCGGGGGCGAGGCTTCCTGAGGAGCGGAAGAGGTCCTGAGGGATGAGCTCGGAGTGATTGATACTTCGGGATGCCCTCAGGTTTCGGACGCTATGATTCGTGAGGCTAACATGTTGGAAAGTCGCTCTTACGAGAGTCTTTAGGGGGCGACCAATATCCATGGATTCTTGGACGGGCTCGAGTCTACTACCTCGGAGTATGTCACCAGGTTTGGCAATTTGTCGGTGCAGAATAAAGTGTCATCATCGGGCGCTACCGCATTTTCATCGAGTCCAAAACTGGTGGACCGATTCTCGACCCCAAGTGTTAACCTTGGCCGCAGGAGGAACATAGTGCTTTCTGTACTGGAGGATGCTCGGTTCTTCTCTCCCCCATAGGAATTTCTAGCTATCTGAGAGGCTTGGTGACCCAGGAGGACCAAGCCGTGATGAATGTGGTGGGAGCCGCTTGCATGTTTAATGAGGCCCAACATGCTCTGAATCGGGTAACTTCGTGGGTCTCTCTACTATTTATTTTAAACTTAGAATTGTAGATAATTTTAACATCTTCTTCTTTGCTTGAAGGCTTCAGTGTTGCATTAGGAGGCTTTCCTTAGAATTTTGGGAGGAGCATGAGGCTGAGGTTGGGGACCTCACTGAGAAAAGTGACACCTACAAACTTCTCAGTGAGAAGCTCCAGGCTGATTTAGTTGCGGTTGGGGATGAGCACACCGGTATGGACCGATCAAGTATTCCGAGTGCTTCACGATAGTGAAGATGAATTGGAGATAACGACTAACGATCCGATTCTGCAGGTCCGGCAGAGGCTCGAGCTGATCGAACGGCTCCAAACATAGGTAGAACAGGTCAAGGCTGAAGAACTCAAGAAGAACATGGACATCCTAGCCTCTAAAAAGGAGATCATCCAAGCACAACTGGAGTCGGCTGAGACCTAGCTCCAAGATGCAAGATAGAAGGCCTCGGTGTAGGTCGAGAATATCAAGTAGCTTCAGTCTCAGTTGGATTTGGCCACTTCTGATAGGGCAAGATTGGCCAGCGAACTCAAAGTGGCCAGATCCGAAGTGGCCGTGGCCAACACCAAAGCTGATACCAAAGTGGCCCAGTTTAAGGTCGACGTCGAGGTCATCCAAGCCAAGGCCAAGGGCATGGTGGATCATGCAAAATGGCAAGCTCGAAGGGAAGCCCTCGAGGAAGCTCATGCTTAGGGCTTCGATATTATGACTGAAGTCGAAAATGCCAAAGCGGAGGAAGCCAGGGCCCATAGGTTGGCCTTCCTTAAGGAAGAATCCGATAGCTTAAGTGAATCTGAAGACGGGGAAGATCTCGAGGATGGAAATGCGACCTCCGATGAAGACCAAACCACTTAGGAATTTGTATTTTTTTTGTTATTCTTTTGCACTTTTTCTGAGGCCGTTTTGGCCGTTGTAAATTTTGGATTAGGCCGATATGGCCTTTGTAAAAAATTGTTCTATATAAATATAAGGATTTTCCTTCCCTTTCGGATCTTAAATTTTTCCTTTTATTTGTTATTTGTATTCACAAAGGTTGAAATGCCTTAGCATGAAACAATAAGGATGTGTTCGAGGGTTCGAACAAACCTTGCCTTTATTGCCTTTCTGGGTTAAGGCGTTCTTGGGGTTCGATGTCACCGAAGTTTTCCCCGAAAATATCTTAAGTTTTACGACTTTTCCGACGGTAGCCTTTAGAAACGGTTGTGAAATAATTTTTTTCTTTTTCGAAGGCCTATTTTTGTTACAAATTTTGGACGTATCCGAGCCGTGTTAAATTGGTCGTAGCCTTTTAGTTCGGGAGATGCCTACTGGGATTTTTTTCTCGTTTTATCTGGGCTTGCCTGGGACAATAATCCCCGAGTGGGGTGGTTGTGGCCTTTAGAAATCGGGGAGTTTCCTATTAGATATTTTGCTCCCGAGGCCCGATGACTTGGGCTTTTTGAGTTGCACGGCAGCCCCCGAGTAAGGGAGTGGTCGTTCGTATTCCAGTTAAGTATTGCCCTTGAGCTCGTTATTTTTGGAAGTATGAAGCTCTTTAAGAGATGTAACGAGGACAAAATTTTAAATATTAGATGTTTGCAAGGAAAGTACTTCTCTTTATTCTCGATCAGAACAGTCATACATGCGTACATGTTTATTCCAAGGCTCGAACAATCTACGTGGGCACTGTTCATTTTGACCGTTTGGCCCTTACAATAAATCCTATCTATCAACACCCTCCTTTTATGAAGTATTTTTCTTGCTAGAGTTGATATTCTAAGATAATACATATCTGAGGGTATCTCCCCCCCACCCCAAGTATTCGAGTCGATTACAAAGGGACCTCGAATATTGTTGAATTTATATTCGATGTTGATTCGTAATCAGTCTTGATTCTAAGTCAGCACGGTTCATTGTTGCCTCGTTAAAAACCTTGCGGAAAAATCCATTTGGGACAAAACCGTCTAAGGGAAAATGAATGCAACACATGCTTTCAGACCTAAAACGTCGTGTCGTTTGCCGAAAAATCCATCGTCGTTTATTGTTGACCACCTGCAAGTGTTAGTCCGAAATAAAAAGGAAATAGAAAGGGGTTGTAACTTAGCAGTAATACCGCTTCCAATTACTCTATAACTGTTCTCAATTCATCGTTCCGAGCTTGTAGGACACTTTTCCGGTGACCTCGAGAATCTGGTACGGCCCTTGCCAGTTCGGACCCAATTTCCCCTCGTTCGGATTTCAGGTGTTGAGGATGACTTTACTTAGCACTAAGTCCCCAACATTAAAATACCAAAGATTGGCTCTTCGATTGTAGTATCTCTCAATCCGTTATTTTTGGGCGGCCAATCGGACGAGGGTGGCTTCACGCCTTTCATCCAATAATTCTAGGCGCGTATTCATGGCCTCGTCCTTTGACTCCTTTTTTGCATATCAGAACATGATACTCGGCTCTCCGACCTCGACCCAGAGCTTCGGCGCCATAAACTAATGAGAATGGGGTAGCCCTGGCACTGGACTTTGCTGTTGTGTGGTATGCCCAAAGAACTTCGTGTAGAATTTCCTTCCACTTTCCTTTGGCGTCGGTTAGCCTCTTCTTAAGATTTTGGATGATGGTTTTGTTGGTCGATTCGACTTGCCCATTACCGCTGGGATGATAAGGTATTGAAAGGATTCTTTTGATCTTGTGATCCTCGAGAAATTTGGCCACTTTGCTGCCAATGAACTGTTTTCCATTATCACACACAATCTCTTCCTGAATTGACATATGATGTGATCCCTAATAAAGTCGATGACTTCCTTCTCCCTAACTTTCTCAAAAGCCTGTGCTTCAACCCACTTAGAAAAATAGTCAGTTATAAATAAAATAAGTTGAGCTTTACTTGGTGCCCATGGAAGAGGGCCAACGATGTCCATTCCCCACTTCATGAATGGCCATGGTGACAAGACATAATGGAGTAGTTCCCCCGGTTGGTGAATCATTGGTGCATGTCTTTGGCACTTGTCTCATTTTCAAACAACCTCTTTCGCATTTATTTTCATGTAAATCCAGTAATATCGACTCTGATTACCTTTTGGACCAGTGATTCGGCATCAGAATGATTTTCGCAAGTGCCCTCGTGAATTTCCCTCAGAACATATTCGGTATCTCCCGGTCCCAGACATATCACTAGTGGAGCATCGAACATTCTCCTTAACAAGGTCCCGTTTTCGGACAAGGTGAATTGTGATGCCTTCGTACGCAGGGCCCTCGATTTTTTTGGATCTGAGGGAAGCTTTTCGTTCTTCAAATACTCTATGTGTTTATTTCTCCAATCCCAGGTCAAACTTGTGGAGTTTATCTCAGTGTGGCCTTCTTGACCACTGACCTCATAAGTTGCACAACGGCCCCCGAATTGAGTTAGTTATCCTCGACTGATGACCCCAAGTTCCCGAGGGGATTGGCCTCACTATTCTGATCTCGAGGCACATGTTGCAAAGTCCACTCCTTAAGTCGGTGTAAAGTTACTTGTAACTTATCCATGTATCTTTGAATTATTTCTTCTTTAACTTCAAAGGTTCCGTTAACCTGATTCACCACGTGGAGAGAGTCGCACTTGGATTTTATCACCTCCGCTCCCAAGCCTTTGGCTAGTTCGAGACCTGCAATCATGGCCTCATATTCGGCCTCGTTGTTAATCAATTTTAGAGTTCTAATATACTGTCTAACTACGTTACCTGTGGGTGGTTTTAGCACGATGCCGAGTCCAGACCCTTTTGTTTTCAAAGCACCGTCCGTAAAGAGGGTCTAGATTCCCGAGGACGTACCCGAGTTTACCAACAGTTCTCTTTCAACCTCGGGTACTAGGTCCGGGGTGAAGTGATCCACGAAGTCAGCCAAAATTTGAGACTTAATGGCTATTCGGGGTCGATATCCAATATCACACCCACTGATTTCTACGACCTATTTGGCCAACAGTCTCAAAATCTCGGGTTTATGAAAAATATTTCGAAGTGGATAAGTCGTTACAACACATATGGGGTTACATTGAAAGTATGGTTTTAGTTTCCTAGAGGCGCTTATCCGATACTTCCAAATACAAGTAAAGTTGTTCTTCTGCCCTCGGCGTGTGAAGCAGCGGCAGGCTCGATAAATACCATTTAAGCCCTTCCAAGGCCTGCTGGCATTCCGGAGTCCACGTGAAGTTGTTTTTCTTCATAATCAACAAGAAAAATCGGTGGCTCTTGTCGGAGGACCTCAAGATGAATCATCCCAGGGCGGCTATGCGCCCGATTAGCCTCTGAACAGATTTAACGGTGTCTACTGCCATGATGTCTTCGATAGCTTTGATCTTGTCGGGTTTGATCTCGATTCTTGGGTTGGTATACCATGAATTCGAGAAATTTCCCTGACCTGACCCCGAATGCGCATTTTTCAGGGTTCAACTTCATGTTGTATTTCCTCAATATACTGAAGGTTTCCTGCAAATGCTTCAAATGGTCTTCTGCTCGCAAGGACTTAACTAGCATGTCATCAATGTAAAATTCTATAGATTTCCCTATTTGTTATTCGAACATCCGGTTTACTAGGCGTTGATAAGTGGCACTGATGCATGGCTAGAATTCATGGTTTTAAGCATTATGTACCTTACATTTTGTGTGCGTTTGTGATAAAAATACACGTCATATGTGCATAATGGAGTCTATTTCATGTGTAGGTGAATTGGATATGGAAGCCGAGCTAAATGGATGCATAAACATCAAAAATACGCTAAGAGTCGAAAAGGAGTGACTCGGGCTATAGCCGGGCGTTTGAGCCATAAAGCTTAGCATGACCAGGCTATAGCTGGGCGTTAGAGCCCTAACGCCAGGCCTACCCAGGCTATAGCTAGGCGTTTGGGGCTTAACGCCTGGGGTCCCTGGTCCGGTCAAATCCGAGTTTTGAAGGTTTTAAGTGTTTCCCGGTTTGAATATAAGTCTCCTACACATTTAGGGTTTGTCCCAAACATATAAATAGACCCAAAAACGCAACTTTGAGGGGAGGATACCATTTTTGGAGAGAAGATACACACAAGATCATTAGGAAGCGAAGGATTCCTTAGTTTTTTTTCATCTTATTCTAGTATTTTCAATTTATGCAAGACTTATGAAATTGTGTGATTTTAGCATGAGTGGCTAAACACCCATTGTTCTGGGGTTGTGGTCTAGCCATGAATATTGTTGTTCGACATTAATTTAACCTTGATTATAGTCCACCCAATATATGGTTGTTTCTTCAATTCTGAGTTTAATTGCTTAATTGTTTGGCCAGCAATTTGGTTCTATATACTATCTATGTTATGCTTGGGAAAGTCGTATATAGATTAGAGAAGAATTGAAGAGAGCGCGATCTTAACCCTTCAGGGGAGCGGATTTGTGGTTAGGATAGGAATATACCTAGTCACCGTGCTTAGTTAAACATCGTAATCTTAGTGCGTTCTAATAGATTAATTTCATAGGAATATAGGTGTTAATATATTGAGAATAGGCGAGTATTACTTCGGGAGAAGTCTATGAGAGAAATTATCGATTAATTAGCAACCATGAGTGAATTATATTAAGGGGAGATTTAATTAGAATGCAATACGAGTGGTGAATTGATCACAACCCTGGAATACTTGTCTCTACTGAATACACAACAATACTCCTATTACTTAAGAATTAGTTAGTTCATAGAATCGTAGTATAAATCAATTACATTTATGGATTTTATTTTGGCTCGATTAAATAACAATTAGAGTGATTTGGCAAGTAGTTTACACAAGTCCCTGTGGGTTCGACATTCGATTTAACATTATATTACTTGCTATGACCACGTATACTTGCGTGTGCGTTTGGGACCAACAGGCACCAACATTTTTTAATCCAAATGCCATTACATTATAAAGATATGTACCATATTTAGTGATGAACGAGGTCTTTTCCTGATCATCCGGGTTCATCTGTATTTGGTTGTACCCAGAATAGGCATCGAGAAAACTGAGGATCTCGTTGTCGGTTGTGGCATCGATCATGCGATTGATATTACGCAAAGGAAAAGAATCCTTGGGGCATACTTTATTTAGATCTTTGTAATTTATACACATCATAAGTTTGTTTCCCTTCTTAGGGACTACTACTACGTTTTCTAACCACTCGGGGTATTTTACTTCCCGGATGGACCCTATTTTAAGAAGTTTAGTTACCTCGTCTTTGATGAACGCGTTCTTGACCTCGGACTGAGGTCTTCTTTTTTGCTTCACCGGATGGAACTTCGGGTCCAATCTTAGTTTATAGGTGGTGATTTCCGGTGGGATCCCTGTCATGTCGAGATGGGACCAAGCAAAGCAATCCCCGTTAGCTATAAGAAAATGAATAAGTTTTTTCCAGAGCTCGGGAGTTAACCCCGTGCCCAGGTATACCTTTCGTTCGAGCAGATGCTCGATTAGTATGACTTGCTCCAGCTCTTCAACCGTTGACTTGGTGGCGTCGGAGTCATCGGGGACTATGAAGGATCGAGGGACCCCATAATCATCATCTTCGTTAGTCCCCTGCTTCTCTGGTTGGGTCGAGGCCGGCCGTCTATGGTTGCTATTTGACCTCCTGTTTTCCCTTCAAATTTGACCATTTCGTTGATGAGAGTGCCAATATCGGTATTACTTCGTCGACGAAAAACTTTTCTTGTGGCGAGTTGCTCCCCGTAGACTGTTTTGACTGCCTCTGGTGTCGGGGATTTTAGAACCTGATGAAGGCTCAAGGGCACTGCCCTTATGTTGTGGATCCACGGTCTCCCGAACATGGATTTATACCTCATATCGCCCTCGATCACATGGAAATTCGTCTGTTGGATGGTCCCCGCCACTTTTAGTGGAAAAGTTATCTCACCCTTGGTGGTTTCAAATGCCATGTTAAAGCCTTTTAGTACTCGGGCCGCGGGCACAACCTAATCCTGTAGGCCGAGTTGTTCTACGACCCTCGATCGAATGATGTTGGCCGAACTACCTGGATCAATTAAAACACGTTTAACTTGAGTCGTATTCATAAGTACAGATATAACCAGTGCGTCGTTATGGGGTTGCATGATCCCTTCTGGTTCCTCATCGTTGAAAGACAAGGTTCCTTCTGGTATGTAATCCCGAGTTCGTTTTTCCCTTGTGATAGACACCTTGGTGCATTTTAATACTGGTCCTTGGGGAACATCGACCCCTCCAACAATCATGTGAATGACGTGTTGCGGTTCTTCTTGCTCATTCTGTCGGTTGGAATCTCTGTTTCTGAAGTGATTCTTGGCTCAATCACTTAAGAATTCCGGAAGGTGCCCGTCATTGAATAACCGGGCTACTTCCTCCCTCAGCTGTTTGCAATATTTTGTTCTATGGCCATGGGTGCCATGATACTTGCACATTTGATTGGGATTTCTCTGGGCTGGATTGGTCTGCAAAGGTCGAGGCCATCTAGTATCCTAGATACGTCAGATAGCCGATACGATGGCGGATGCATCAACATTGAAGTTATATTCTTACAGTCGTGGTGCTTCTTTGGGCCCGACATTCATGTCGAAACCATTCTTGCTCATGATCCCTCGAGAGCTCTGCCCTTGATCATTTATCCTTTCACCTCGAACAGGGTTGCGCTAGGTCCGTTGCCTCTACGATCTCCATTATATTGCTGGTAACAATCTTTGCTCGACCGTGGTTCTCGGTCGATGTCCCTTTGGACTCTATCGACGGGCTTGATAGGATAAACGGACCCGGAAGGAGTCCCCAATTGGTCATCTTCGACTCTAATCTTGGATTGATATTGACTATGCACGTCGGCCTAGGTAACAACTTGGTATTCAATCAAGTTCTGCTTCAACTGTTGTGAAGCCATTGAGCTTCGTACATTTATTCCTTGAGTGAAGGCTTGAACGACCCAATAATCAGCGACCGGTGGTAGATCCATCCGTTCCATTTGGAACCGAGACACGAACTCTCTGAGCATCTCGTTATCTTTCTGCTTTACCTTGAAGAGGTCCGACTTCCTAGCCTCGACCTTTATGGCTCCGGGGTGCGCTTTAACAAAATAATCTGCAAGCATGGCAAAAGAATCAATAGATTTGGGTGGTAAATTATGGTACCATATCATCGCTCCTTTTGTCTTCCCAAATTTCTTCAATAATATGGATTCGATCTCGTCGTCCTCCAGATCATTCCCTTTAATTGCACATATGTAAGAAGTGACATGCTTGTTGGGATCGGTTGTTCCATTATACTTATGAATTTCTGGCATCCGAAACTTCTTGGGGATCGGCTTGGGCATCGCGCTCAGGGGTAAGGGATTTTGTACAAACTTCTTGGAATCCAAACCCTTCAATATCGGTGGTGCCCCCGGGATTTGATCAACCCTGGAATTATAGGTTTCCACCTTTTTGTTATTTGCTTCGATCTTTTTTTCCCCCGATTCAACTCGCTTTGTTAGTTCCTCGAGCATATTCATGATTGCGGGATAGATCCCTGATTTATTTCCGTTCGATCTCCTTGACACCTATTCAGCCCTGTGAACAACTTCCTGGGGAAGCTCGGGCTCGATCCTGGAAAACCAAAACGCTCTGGTTTTAGAGTTGTGAAGATCACCCGAAGGCTGATTCCGCCTTCTTCACCTCCCTATGTGCTCTGACGGGCCGATCGAACATCCCTACGGACGCTACTCTCAGGATCGACGACCAAATTTGCATTAATGGAAACATGGGAGTTGACGTCGACTGGGTCTACGGCGGAAATCCATCGAGGTCAATTGGAGGTACTTCATTCCCTGGGACGGCTATATTGTCATTTTCATCATGATGACCGAGGTTATTGTACATGTGTACGGGGGCTGCTTGAGAGTTTGACATGTTGATCCTGGAATCAAAGATACTCACAAGAACAAGTGTAAAATAGTGTGTGTTACGAAGGTTAGTTCCAGGCAATCACTATTATCTTTAGCCCCACGGTGGGCGCCAAATTGTTTACCTTAAAAATGGATAACAATTGAATTCTTATGTTGTTTTAAGGATACGTGATATAATTTGGCACAAATTGAGAAAATATATAAATTGATACTGAAATTGACTGTAAAAAGAAATAGATGCAAACCAAACGAATCGTATAGCTTTGACCCTCGAATTAGGTCACCCTCGAACCAAGTGAAGATTCTACTGAAATATGAATAGAGTAACAAAATATTGAAAGCTACAATAAGGCAGTGTATTGCGTAAATGTCATGTGTTTTACAAATGATCAGACCCACTTTATATAGTAAGGGAGTCCTACTTTTGTTACAACTCTAAATAGAGTAAGAAATCTCATGATTGGCTAATTAATCGGCCTCATCTTGATACGTGCCGAGATTTTGCCGTGATCCTTGCTCAATTACGGATATTTCGGCTTTCCGTTTCTTGACTAGGTAAACTTCCATGGTTCTTGCTCGACTCTATTTTGCTTGGTCTCGATCTTGGCTGATCTCGACCTTGATTGGTCTCTGGGTTACGAGCTCAGCAATCTAACTTCGTACCATCGCTCGATATAATACAAGGTTGAACATTGACCTATCATATTCCAGTCTCAAATAGTCATACGACAGACAAGCCCGTTTTTACCGTATACAATTCCATTTATACAAGAACAATGAACTTAAACACACGTTGAGCACAAACAGTGTCGTTTTTCTCCTTGTGCGCAACCTAAAATAATTCTTATTGACATGGCTCAGAACCATAGATTGAGTATTTTTATTTCTTTTTGTTCGTGTGACTTTTATTTCCTTATGAAAAATAACATACAACTTAACATCACGTATCAATATCATCCTCAATCTATACCTCCAAGTAGGAGTGGCAAACGGACGGGGCAGGTCGGATATGGTTCGGGTTGAAAATGTGTAATGAAAAAACGGATAAATTATTCGATCCGATCCATATTCAATATGAATAAAAAACGAGTTAATCGGCGGAAAATATGATCATATTATCCATGACTTCTTGCATATGATCACTTTTGGGAGAATGCTTAGTCTCTCTAACTTGAGAAACCCCCAATTTGAAACTTTATAAATATAAAAATTAGATTCATTGGTTATTCATTGGTTATTCATTTTCTAAATAGATAATATGGTTCTTATCCATATTTGATCCGTTTTTTATAAAGTTCATCATCCAATTCAATTTTAGTGAATAATATGGGTGGTTAACTGTTTTCTTTTAACTATTTTGCTACTCCTATCTCTGAGAAACGGCGTGAGATCATATTATTTTCTTTACTTATCTTGATCACTCTAATTATCTTTGGTTCGTTCATCACCTTTTACTGTTATTCACTTTTCAAATGTCGAATATGCTAAAATTGCTAATCGAAAATTTTGACGTACACCACGGGACAACAGAAGACAAAATTGGAGTTTTTCGTTTAATGGTAATAATTCATCGTGCAACTTTGTTTTTACTTTCACTGGCTGCCTCCGCTCCAAATAAAAAAAGAAAAAAGGAAGGAAGAGGTAAAGGAAAAAATAAAGTGGGCATGGGCGTGAGTTTGGTGGGTTCACACTTGACACGTAGGCCAATCGGGTTATAAGTTGTTGACCCAAATCACTTGCTATTTCCCGTGACTTCCGCCTACCCCGCCTCTCTATGCCACCGGCTATTTCCAGTTTTTCTCTTCTTTTGACCTCCGCGCCCACAATTAATGTGTGTGCTTAATTAAGTACAATGTACTTCTAATCTTGGAGTAACACTCGTGTCCTCAAAATTGGTTTCACCGGTTCTTTTAATTACTACTCACTCCGTTTTAATTATGTGAACTAAAAATATTTAACGGGTAGGCCGAACCGGTCCGAATTAAGAAAAAAGGTGACCGGCCGATTTTCGATGCGGGTTGATTACCGATTTTTTCAAATCGGGCTTAACAGTTTCGGGTTCATCCTGGTAAAAAATGAACCGGAACGGTTACGGGCCAAGGGGTCAGGCCGGACCTGGTTAATATATATTTTTTTGTATATAACTATTGTAATTTATATTAATATAAAGTAAAAATAAAAAATAATCTTATAAAAGAGTATTTGAATAAAATGATACAAAGGCTTTAAATCCTTATATTTGAAATTTTGAATATTTCATTAAGAATTTAAGATAATAGAATACAATGAAGATGGAAAAAATTGTACTTATAATTTGCTAGCTCTTTTTTTTATTTCAAACTTACAAATTAAAGTTTATATTTAACAACAACTAAATTAACGAAAAAAGAGTAAAATCAAAATTTAATTATTAAATATAAAATTATAAATCCAGAACTTCAAAGGTTTTGCATTGCTTTAGTAAGTTCTTCATAATCAATACAAACTTCTTGGCCATCTTTTGGAGTGTCGAATTCAGATGGGTTACCATGTGTTAATATATCTCAAAGTTCATCGTCTTCTGGTTTATCAACATCTTCACGTCTTTGATTTCTAAACATACTAAAACTTCCAATGCATTTCTTCCCAATGAGTGACGGGTGTCTCCTAGTTGTTGTCTTATTTGACTAAATGCACTCGCTGATGCAACAGTGTGGCACATTCAGCACGTCACAAGCCATAGCGGAAAGAATATGAAATTGCTTTTCGTTCTCATGCTACCATCCCAACGGTGAAATTTGTGTGAGGCTCTTTTTACTTTTGCAAGTAAAATTGAAGTTCATCAATGTTCCTGCTACTGGTTTGAGTGGAAGGAAATGTAGGCCAAATATTAAAACCATCAAGGCCTTCATCATCATCCATAGTAGTAGATGCAGTAGAAGTGGTATAATGCATAGTGGGATTAGCATTACCTACATTAAGAGCAACATCATCAACTATAATTGCATAATAATTATATAATTGTTGTAAATAATTATTTAGCTTGCTCGTACAACAATATATATCTGGGGTTTCAGTTGGTCCAATCTCCATATAAGTATATAAAGCATTGATTACTTGGTGACAATCAGACATCTTAAGGATTTAAAACAACACCAATTAAGTAAATCGGAGGAATTGGAAAGAACTATTTTTTGAATTTTGCTTGCATTTTTTCAACAACATCCTTATATTTTTCGTTCTTCTTAAATTCAGAGAGTAGAAAAGAAATTTCAGCTATATGTACTAAAACCAGAGTAACAGTAGGTAATATGCCCCAGAAATTCAACAGTAACTGTATAAAATTTATGTAAAATATTAACAAAATCACTAATGGCCTCCCAAGTATTAGTTGTTAACATACGGTTTGGATCAGTACAATGCGCATTAGCAACTTCAGTTATCGGCAATCTATATTTATTGTAATATTTTAAAATAAGTATGTATAATTCCATCTAGTAACAATTTCGTCTGGCATAAATCTGGGGTTAAGGTTATGCTCGGTACACTTATTTTTAAATTCTCTAATTCTAGATTGTCTATTATTTTCTTGAATAACACCAATTTCTCTTCTAACATGAGTAATCTCAGTTGAAAATAAATCAAGCCCACTTTTAATAATTAAATTGTAAACATGACATGCACGCCTAACATGAAATTTTTCGTCAAGTGGTGGTTGCAAATGCATTCTTAATATTGAAGTAACGACATTATTGTTAGAAGCATTATCAAAAGACACACACAATACTTTTTTATTAAGATTATAAAATTCAACAACTTCACAAATAGTAATACTTATAAAAATAGCAATATGACTTTGATCTTTATCATATTTAAAAGCGATAATACGTTTTTGCATACAATAATTATTATCTATCCATTGACATGTAATTGTCAAATAATCACTTCCATTAACAGCATGGTCAATATCAGAAGTTAGAGAAACTCTACAAGGAAGTTGGTCAAACAAATAACGTATATATGTCTGATATTGTCCTTGAAGTCTAAAGATATCAGATCTACAAGTACTTCTAGGGATACCTTTAAATAAAAGATTATAAATCCTTTGAATATACATAATAAGATATGATGAAGAAACAAAAGAAAAAGGTAGACAACCCAAAGCAATTATTTTTGCTAACTCCTCACGATCCTTCATTTTATTATATTTCATATGTCCTCCAGTACTAGGGTTTAGAGTTGCTTGATTTTCATCTAAACCAGAGCCCCTTTCTAAAGGATGATTAATTCTCATATGTCTACTAACAGCCTGTTTGGCCAAGTTTCTCCAAGTTGACAAGCACGTATTTTTTTTTTTCAAAATGAAATGTTTGGCCAAGCTTTTAGAAGAAAAAAAGTGTTTTTGTGTAGAAGCAGAAAAAAGTAGCTTCTTCCCAGAAGCACTTTTGAGAAAAATACACTTAGAAGCACTTTTTAAAAGCTTGGCCAAACACAAATTGCTGCTTAGAAGTGTTTTACAAATTAATTAGCCAAACACAAACTGTTTTTCATCAAAAGTACTTTTGAAAAAAGCGCTTTTGAAAAAAAAGCACTTTTCAAAATAAGCTGATTTTTTCAGCTTGGACAAACGAGTTATAAGTGTCCCAGTCCCCCCAAATTGTCCTCCAGTCTTATGTTTAAAATCATCTTTACAAATTTTGCATCTAACTATATTACTATTCACTATTTCGTCAAAAACATTCCAAACCTTACTTCTTTTTCTCCGACTAGTAATCGGGGCCACATGTGATTTACTACTACTACTACCACCACGATCACCAGTCCTGCTATCAACTCCAACACTACTAGGTATAAGTGGTGTCTCATCTTCAATTTCTAATTCATTATCTTTTATACCGAAATTTTCCTGTAATTGTTCATAATTTATATTATTATCAGGTGATGTTTCAGAAACATGTGTAAAGTCATTTAAATTACTATCAGATGTTGAAGTAGTACCTCTTTTTCTATTCCCCTGATTACCCCGATTAGCAAACTTATTACAAACTCTTTTTTGCAGCATTAAACATATTTTAAAAATTTAAATATTAGCAAAAAGTAACTATGCAAATAAAATAGTAAATAAGAGAAAGAGTTGGAGGGAGTGCACCGAATTCCGCAATAAATTGAACGCTTGATGATTTTCACAACTCCAACGTTACCACGAAGAAACATCAATTGTTCTAGGTTTGAAGTTCAAACTTCAAATAATAAATAATACGATAAATTAAATTCCAAAAAAAAAATGAGAGCGAAATAGTTGATTGCAATTTAGGTGAAGAATGAGAGAATTATAATTAAGAATTTGAGCTTGAGAAATGAGAGATGAGTGAAGAAATGAATAAGAGAGGGGGTTTATTTATAATTTTTCAAAGGGCTAAATTAGTAATTACTAAAAGTGTTATTTTTTAAAAAAAATTGCCCAAAAAGAGGCTATTATTGCAAAAAAACCGTTGGGCAACGGCCAAATTTGAAGATGACCGTTGCCAACGGTCAAATGCCTTTAAAAAAAATAGAAAATAGTCGTTGAACCGGTACGGGCCGGTCCGGTTAACCGGTTCAACAGTATTTTTCATTGACCGAGTTTGACCGGTTCGGTTAACTGGATTATTTTTTTTAAACGGACCAACCTCCTAACCTAGCCCACCCGGCTCCCTAACTACCGGTCCAGGTTACTACCGATCTGGGCCGGTTCGAAAGCGGGTCAACCCGACTTGTTAAATAGGTATAATGTAACCCATTTGATAGGGAACGGAATTTAAGAAGAGAGAAGACTTTTGAACTTGTGGAGTAAAATGAAGCAAATATATTTTGTGTGGTTAAAAATTATTACATAAAGGTAAATTGTTTTCAAATAGAAAAATGGGTCATTCTTTTTAGCACAATCTAAAAAGAAAATAGGTTCATATAAATTGAAACAAACGAAGTATAATCTACAGGTATTATAAGCAAAATATTAGCTATGTCTAACTCATATAAAGGGAGGGAAAAAATTACCACGCTCGATATTTATCTTATACTATTGTACAAAAAGAATTAGAAGACTCTGTACATTCAACGTCGAGTATCGAATGTATGAGGAATACAAAAAACTTCAGAGAAAATTTGATATGTATAAGTTCACCCGAACTCGAGATGCTTGATTCATTGTTAAGTATGCTAGTATCACCAATCCAGCCTCGTGCTAGCATGCAAGTACGAAATTGTGGATTAGATTTCCAATATCTAATGTTGATGCGAGTTATAATCTTTTTAATTTGTTTACTAAATTGGGGAGAAGCATTCCCATATATAAAAATTGTCTGAACCGCTATAAACAAAAGAAGAATTTCAACGTCCTAAAGATGCAGCTAAATAGTAGTAGAAAAGAAGTTATGTTTGAGAAAATTATAAAAATGCTATGAAATATTAGATTATGGTGGATGTCCATAACTCCTAAGGAGTCGTTTGATATGAGGTATAAGAAAATATAGTGCTGGTATAAAAACTTAATATCACCTTAATACTTCGTTTGGTTAGCAAAACAGGTATAAGTTATCCCAGGATTAAAATTAATACCGAGATAACTTATACCTTATAGAAGGTGGGGTAATTAGCACGGTATAACTTATACATTCTTCTTACAAATTATGCAATTGTCATATTTAATACAACATACCAAACAGTAGATAAAAATAATCTCAGCATAACTTATCCCAACATAACTTATACCAGTATAACTTATCCCGCATAAGCCGTATTCAAACCAAACGACGTCTAAATGAATAGCGGCCACTATTCTTATCTATTATCTCCATAACTCCCACTACTCCAATACTTATGATTGTAACTTCCATACTCCATAATCTCCCCCATGATCTTTGTCCATGATCTCAATTGATTAATGACATATTTATGGAATTCTTTTGGTATACCTCTATGTAGTATTATAAATAGAGGATGAGAAGTCATTTTGTAATACATTGGAAACACTTTGAAGAAATAAGATAGTTTTCACGACCCAAAATTCACTAGTCGTGATGGCACCTAAGCCAACCCGCTAGGTAAGCCAACTATACTGTCCAATTCCCATAATATTTAATAAGGCTTTAAACAAGAGAATTATCTAAATCTTATACATTTCCCAAGGACTGATAATACAAATCATGAGCTTCTAGAATAGAGTTTACAAAGCCGATATGAAGTAAATACATATTTTATTTGAAAAGTACATAAACAGAGCTTTATTAATTCTACGGCTACCATGAATAAGAGGCAACTACAACCGGAACGCAGGTACATCTTCAAATCCAACAATCATCGAACACAACAACATCATAAAACATATGCACGCAAGTGTAGAAGTGTAGTATCAGTACAACCGACCCTATGTACTGGTAAGTAACAAACCTAACCTTAGGTTGAAAGTAGTGACGAGCTGGAACATAGATCAGGTCCAACACCAATAACCACCAACAGTTCATAACAACGTAAAGCATATAAATGAGGAAGTAACTCAGAGATAAAATGCTCAGCTTTTTCATAGTTTTTTGAAAATAGTTCCGCTTTTCAAGAATATCAGTGAAACTCAAATCCTTTACCGAAATTGTCATAAAATATGAGATAGTTTGAAAACTGTAATTTTTCTAAAAATCCTTTTTCACAATAAATAAGATGTTTCATTTTCTTACCAGATAACAAGTGTGAAATACGCTCTATATGCCACATATCAATGGGTGTAAAAGTCATGAATGACGTGATACCATACATCATGAGGAAAAATACATCTCTATGCATGTATGTCATGTGTGCATGCAAATGCCATGTATCTCAAAGATGAATCATGTACTCACACTCTCAGAGTACTCAATCTCACTGTCTCGCACTTTTCACTCATCATGCTCAACCACTCGGTACTGTATATAGCCCATTTGGCCCAAGGAAGCTCCATCCCGGAATATATACATCACTGACCATCAGTCACTCAGTACCGAGGAAGGCCAATCCATCCCCATGGAGAAGATCCATCTCCAGGTATATAAATAATTCGGACAAGATTCATTTCCATGGAAGATCCATCCCTCAATATAATCAAACCCACTCACCGGGTGTGTGTACAGACTCCGGAGGGGCTTCTTCAGCCCAAGCTCTATCACAAGCCAGATCTAGGCATAAATCAATATAACATGCTACAACGTGCAGCTTGATCCCAAAATTGTCACTCATAATCAGGCTCTCGGCCTCACTCAGTCATCAATCTCTCCAGTATCACCCACATGTTCACAATGCATGAAGACTACCCCGGGACAATGATATGATGTGCCAATAAATAATAACTGAGACCGGGATATGATATACCTCGAACAAGCCAATTCTAATACCGAGCAAGCCAAGTGATGGTCCAAAAATGTCATCTCGCGCGTTCCGACCTCTGAACGACTCGAAACTAACCAAAAATAACTCAAATACATCAAAAAATGCTAAAGGAACCAATCCCAATTTAAAAAGATCGAATCTTTAATCAAAAACTCAAAATCGGCCAAAAAGCCAACTCGGACCCGTACCTTGAAACCCGACAAAATTCACAAAATTCGATAACCCATTCAATTATAAGTCCAACCATACTAATTTCACTCAAATCCGACTCCCAATGGATGTTCAAAACTTAAAAATTCACTTTATGAAGCTCCCCCCAAATTTCACTTTGAAATCATCAATCAAATCACAAAAACGAAGATGGATTCATGAAATATAACCAAAACCGAATAGAGAATACTTACCTAATCCATATGGTGAAAATCGCCTCCAAAATCGTCCAAATCCGAGCTCCCCAACTCAAAATATGACCAAATGAACAAACCCTTATTTTATATATTTTTTTGCCAGCTATTCTGCCTCGTTTCTCATGCCAAACGATCCCGAAACTCGCTTTTTATGTCTTTAGTGGATTCCTTGTGAAAGTTTAGTCAAGTTAGACTTTTGAATCACTCCAATATAACCTTATAATGAAGGAGATATGTTGGTTTCAATATCTGCAAATAGTGCAGATTTTTAAATACAAATTCAGTGACAATTTCGTAATTAATTTGAAAAATCTAGCAAGCCAATACTTAGTAAAATGATCATAAATTCCTCATACGATGTCCAAATCCAATGATTCTTTTTGCTATGGTTCTGTAATTAAGATAAAAATCTAATGCTTCAATCAAAACAGAAATCAGAGCTCATTTTCTTAATATGGTACCATTTATGCTTGAAGAAACGACGTCGAAACATAAAAAAAACGAGCACAACGCTACCCAAACCTATCGGAAACTCACCTGAACCCCTCGGGACCCCGTATAAACATACCAACAAGTCCCATAACATAACACGGACTAACTCGAGGCCTCAAATCATGCATAAAAATATTGAAACGACGAAACGAGCCTCAAATCAAACTTAATGAACTTTCGACTTCCAAGAACTCGCACCGAAACATATCAAATCAACTCGGAATGAACTTAAAAATTTTCACACAAATCCTAATACATCATACGGAGCTACCCGTGCCCCCAAACTACCGAGCAAAATACAATTGCTCAAAATGACCGGTTGGGTCGCTATAATAGTTCTCTTTTTCTCACTACATCTATTGTCTATTTTATTATTCTATATTTTTACTTTGAGCTACATTTCTTAATACGTTATCAACACGAAACTCTAACCAAGTAGGAAGATAACTTATTTGACGATGGGATTATAAATGGTCGACAACCTTGAATTAATTTGGTTGAGCCTGTGAAAATCTGAGCATTTTGTATGCCATATCAATGTTGTATTTGCTTCTGTTATACAGGGGGTATTATTTTTCAGTTGCCATAAATTCTGCTATTAACTTACGATAATATTTAAGACTTGATTTAATTTGTGTTACTTAACAATTTAGTTTCATTTGTGCAGATGTATACATATGGAGTACCTGCTTTCGAGTGACAAACAAGAGCATATTACGATGCCTTGACATTATCTCTCATATGTACTGCTCCGACAGTTTGCAAGCCAAGATTATGGAATTGTTAACCATTGAGAAGGTTTCTAATTAATCTAAAAAATAATAAGAATTTAAATTTTGTGTTGTGGTCAAAATAAATTTTGTATAACTAAGATAGTTTTATTTCCTTTATATTTGATCATGTGGTTATTCGTGAAAAAGATCATTGTGGACTTTCATTAAAGTTCGAGCAAAAAAAAAACTGATTATTACAAAGTAGTATATCATGAAAGGTTCAAGGGTGAGTCCACTTAGACTTATTATACCAGTGTATAAGGGTAAGGCATCAGGTTTGAGTCCTGGTGCACTATGATAATAAGAGTTAGATTTGAGTCCCAACTTATTATGACCTAATATGCCTTTATATGAGTAAGACATTGGGTTTGAGTCGCAATGCACCATATTAATGATATAATAATGACTAAAGAAAAATAATATATTTTTCATGAAAAAGCATGAAGTTTGTCCCACTTGATTTGCTCCATTCGTGAAGTGAATGTGATAGCGGTGCGTAATAAATCTAAATAAAGACAAGTAATTGATCAATGAACATGGGCGTGCCAAAGACCAAATAATAACAGTCATCATTATGGTAATTGTAAAAAGGAGAACAATAAGGTTCTCAAAATGATCCTTCAAAGGTGAAGGAATTGTATCAATGTGGTCTGTTAATACGAGACACATTCACATGATTATAATCCATTCGTTGAAAATGTGACTTGTGACAAGCATTGTAAATGCAGGCTCATTCGTGAAAGTAAATGTTGAAATATATATGTGATAAAAATTATGCACAAGAATGTGCTTATGCATGGTTGGATAAATACCACAACTCACCTCTAAGGGAGGTTTGGGAGAAATAGTGATAATGAATATTGCAATATGGTTACACTAATATGTCATTGGTCGCGTACATGTGGTACGCCAAAAATATTTTGTCGTGCCTTATAAAAGGTTATTAAAGGCAAAGTTAAAGCAAGAAATAATTTTGCTTATGATGATTTTGACCGTGACAATATCTAACATGATTTTCTCTATGGATCAAAGGATACATTCACCATATGGATGGTGTGACAAAATATCTTGTAGTACAAATCAATTAAGAGCTCCAGAAATACTAATTTGTTACTACCCGGATGAATGAAAATATTCATGACATTGATATTGTAGAAGCTTCAAAAGAAACGTTTTGAGTTTCAAATATATTAGCCAAAGTGGTTGGCATATTGAGACTATAAGTGAAAGGAAGATTGAATATCTTCATATTACTATAATCATACCGGATAAATATGAAAGATTACCCAACTTTTCTTCTATTTATACTACAAATGTATAAGCATGATGATTGAATCACATGCCACAAGTAAACTAGAGGTTTACTGAAATAAATATCAGTTGGCATGACTGGTTGGCTATCCTGGTTCAATTATGATACGGAAATTACTTAAAAATTCACATTAGCATATATTGAAGAAATAGCGATTCTTCAAAAAATTTCTTGTGCTACTCATCCTCATGATATACCAGTTACGGTTGGGATTGAATACCTTGATATCTAGAACGAATAAAAAGTGATATATATGTATGGGCCCAATCACCTGCCGTGTAGACCGTTTATTATTATATGATTTTAATAGATGTATCTATTCTATGGTCACATGTGCGTTTGCTATCAACTTGCAGTTTGATTTTTGCAAGGTTGTTTGCTCAAATTATTAGAGCACAGTTCCAGAATATAAATTATAATAATTTATCTTGATAATACTGGTTTAATCCAAGTTGGTTTAGCAATATGCCTCCAATTATAGTTAAGCTATTGGTGACGAGAACAAAACTCCCAAATAGAAATTTGGTATGAGGTGTATTATTTAATATACAACATCACTTGTACGCATCTAGCCAACAAGTTATGAAAAATTCTCCCTGTCACAATTGGTTCAGGGTCATGAACCAAATAATTTCCATTTAGAAATATAGATGTGCTATATAATTTAATCATGCCACCATAATTCACAAAGATGGGTTCCCAAAGAAGGTTGGGAAATATGTTGGTGATCCCAATATTAGGGTGAGAAAATGGGCAACTGAAAAAGTGATACGTGGAATGAATTATCATGAATACATCTAGATCCTCGTACAAAAAAAATGTGAACTTGAAGTTCAAGTGATAATTCATTTGCAAAATATCAGATGCATCTGCTGACCCAACTAAATGTCATATTTCAGTTGCTAATGCTCCAAAAAGAATAACGTCCATGATGGACATAGTTTATGGAACGCATGAAGTTTAATAGACAAATCGGTTCCAAAGATAAAACTCCTTGAAGAAGGAGTGGAGCAAATGATCAAGAGGGTCATAATAAGGAGGCAAGTGCTCTAGCAAAGTACCACGATATAAAACTCTATAAGACCTCATGGAAGAGGCTAAGATACCTTAAAATAATGAGATCTCGATAAGTTATGTCTTTATTGTGTGATGATGGAACCGATGTAAAATGATCATTGATGGTATTGCTGATATGATATAGCACTCAATATTAATAATATTGACGAGGATCTCGAGCTCAAATCTGTCATGAAATTTGGACAGATAAATGATTGACCAAATGAAAAATGCGCAATGAAAATTGACTTCACCTGAAAAATGTGAAGTTGGACGGATAGTCCCAACATCTGAAAGTGAAATAAAAAATCAAATCGATAGAAATAAAGACGACTTGTGGCATAAGATTTTTTGAAAATATCCTGACACTAGTTATATAGAGATATGTTCTCCTATGGTGGTGGATGAAATCGTTTCCAGGTTTTAATTTTGACAATACATTTTATGTGTGTATAATGAAAATCCTTATAGGATTTAAGTTATTCTGAAGTATATTAAGGTTCCCAGGAACCTTAATATTAATACTATTAGTGTTATATTGTAAAAGAAGTCCTTGATACAGATTTGTTTATTCTAACAAATATTGTCAATGTTATGTTGGTTATACAAATGCAGGGCATGGTTCGTTGTTCAGATAATCTATTTGGCTGTGAGGGAACTGCCATATTATGATATTCAACAAGATTTCAAATACATTGAAGATGATACTAGATGCATAGCTCAATTGAAAAAAGGACTATCGAAGGAGACAAAATAAAACGTATTTCATCAAAGTTCTATTTCCGACATGATTGATTTTCAACAAATTTGTTCAAGTGATAATTTGGCAAACTTCTTCACAAGGCATTGCTGACCTCAACAATTGAGAAGTTGTTATACTAGATTGGAATTCATCGTCTCCGAAATATTAAGTGATATTTTTGTCAGAGGGAGTATAGCACGCGCTACACTCTTTTTCCCTTAGCCAATATTTTATCCCACTGGGTTTTCCTAGCAAAGTTTTTAATGAGGCAGCAAGCAATGCGTACTACTAGATATGTGTACTCTTTTTTCTTCACTAAAATTTTTTTCTTACAGGATTTTTTTGTAGTAAGGTTTTAACGAGACATATTATTTATGGACATTCAAGAGGGAGTGTTATGAAATATTAAATTATGGTGGATGTCTATAACTCCTAAATAAATAACAATCACTACTCTTATCCATTATCTCCATAACTCTCACTACTTCAATACTTGTGGTTATAACTCTCATACTCCATGATCTCCCTCATGATCTTTCTCCATGATTTCAATTGCTTAATGGCATATTTATGGAATTCTTTTGGTATACCTTTATATAGTATTATAAATAGAGGATGTAAAGTCATTTTATAATACACTAGAAACACTTTGAAGAAATAAGATAATTCTCTTTTCTCACTACATGTATTGTCTATTTTATTATTCTATATTATTACTTTGAACTATATTTTATAATAAAAAAGAAAATAAAATATGTATTAGCCAATCCCAACCATCAAATTCTCGCCAGTCCATAGTGTTGACTCCACAACTGTCGTTTTCTTTCTTTTGAGCTGTATAGAGGGCTGACCATGTTCACACCATCTGATGTTCTACTTGTCCTACTTACGAGCGTTATTCCTTGTTATTGCATCACGTACTGCGACATTTTTTGGAAAAATAATGGCATTTTTAAGATTAAAGATACAAAGAAAAAAATGAAATATTTCATGAAATTACTACTCCCTTAGGCCTTCGTCCAGTTTTAACTGTTATTTTAGCTCTTTTCAAGTGCATAAGAAAAATAATAAATACAATGTATAATTTATTAAAATAATTCTATTAAATGCTTTTTGAGAATCGAATAATATTAAAAAGAATTATTACTACTTTAAATATTGATGGTAATTGAAAAAATTAACAAATTTAATCTTAAACTTCTAAAATAGTACTAATTGTTCTAAATCAAAAGTTAAAACAGGAGAAAGAAAGTATATATTCAATATTGGCAACCTCGGTGGTTTTAGACAAATGTCTAATCATCTAATCTATATATGTCAGAAATTCAAGGTGTTCATCGAGTTACTACGTCTAATTACAACTAGACTAGTAAACGTGGTTATTTCTAATTTATTTAAAGTATTGTTTTTTAGCAAATGATGCTATTGCTAGAAAAGAAGAAAAAAAACCGAAAAATGCATATAATTACTCCATCCATTTAAATTCATATGGCATTTTTTGTTTTCCGAGATTGAATTTTATTTATTTTGATCGTGTATTAGGGTATAGAATCCTTAAGTTTTCCGATTTTTTTTTACTTGTTCGAAACAACATAAAATATACTATAAATTACAATAAATAATAATTTTAAAATATTTAAAAGACATAAAAAGTAGGATACATGTACCCACCTAACTAGTAGGATACATGTTCTTCATCCAAAGCTAATTGCATAGTAACATTATCATGTGCCTACTTCTCTGAAATCAATAATGGCACTTTTTCCTATCACAAAAGCTTCTTGTATTAGAGTTAGAAGCATTAGGTCTAAAAATAAATGATTTCGAATAAATTTGCAGATTAGATAAATTATACCAAGATATTAATATAAAAGTAATAGTATTAGTTTTAGCTTATAACACGAAGTAAATTTATACATGGATAACACATCTAATCCCTTGAACCAAATAGCTCCTTAATCTTTTGTTATCAATACCTACAAAAACTCCAAAAATAAAAACCTTAAATAGCCGTTCACCCAACAGCTTAAACTAAAACTAATCGACGTATATATAAGGTAACTTGACTCGATACAGAGCTTTAAAAAAAGACTTTTGAAACTTGTGTTCTTAAAGGTTTAAGGGATAAAAGACTTATGATATTTTTGTGGATATAAAAACTTCTCATTATGGATAAAATGAGTAAAATGAAAAATATTTCTAATTATAAAAATATGTCATTTCTTTTGGAACGAACTAATAAAGAAAGTTCATCTAAATTGAAACAAATGGAATAGGTAGAATTTACGTATATTATATATATAACCATATATAAAGTAAATATTGAAAACTTAGCGTAGGTCATGCACGCGCTATACTGCACGTGGGAAAGGTGAAGGAAATTTCTGGTCCTCAAAAGACCGCACAAAATTAATGTGGTAAGCAAGTGAGAGTGTGTGTAGGAGATAGCGACAAATAATGGGTTTTGGACAGCAAAGTCAGACTTTGTGATGAGAAACTGTGAAATATTTTGGCAAAGACAAATACGTCCCGTCCCCTAAATAAGAAAGTCAGCTCTCTGTTGTCACCATTTTCAAATCAGTCTACCAGTTTCTTTTGTTTTGTCCTTAAATATAAACACGTGACACTCCCCCCTTGTGTATTTTTCTTGATTGTCAATTGCCACAATCCCAAGTCTTTCACTTTTGTCTATCTAATAAAATTGTTCCGTTGATTTGAAATCTCAATCTATTTTTCAGCTAAACAACAATCGTCTCATCCTTTCATTTCAGTACTTATATTAGTACTAGTATCTTTTTCTTTATTAGATTCTCTCTCTCTCTTTCTTGAAATTAATTTACTATTAATTTTTCTTGAGTTGAGGTGCCGTGTTTACAGTGGAAAGTGGGACTCTTGCTTCTCTTGCAAGTGATGGGGCGTTGAAAAATCTTACCTTAAAGAAGGTGCTTTCCTCATTTATATCTACTTCTAGTTCTAGGCTTTGAATTTTGTTATACTATTTATTTCATTTCATTTCTGATCTGGGGTATAGGGTTCTTATTAATTCATATACTACTAGTACTGAGACTTGCTTTAATTACAAGTAGTTGGTCGGCTTTTTCTTTGAGATTTTTGAGGTGTTTTGGGATGCGCGTTTGAAGTTTCTGCAACTGGGCATTTCTTCTTCTTTTCACATAACAAGGTGCCTTGCTGTAACGGTTAAGTAATCTTTTGATTTTTCAGTCTTGGGATCTGATTTTGATTTTGGTGCTAGGGATCTGAAAAAGGTCTTTTCTTGGTGCTAAATTGCTTCAGTTGCAAGAGGAGTTACTAGTGGACCTTTCTCATTATTTGTGCTGCTGTTTTTGAGATATAACTTTCTTCACTTGGAACAGTTTTCAAGTGTGGAGAGCTGTAAAATTTGTGATAAATGGTGGTGGGAATCTTGATTTGAGCTGTTTATGTATAATTCTTCTATGTATTCAGCAATGAGTTTCCTGAATTGGGTATTCTTGGCTTATCTTTTCTGTACATGTTTGAGTCTTGAAACCCCAGTTCAAAACTGTCATCCAATTGATTTATTGGCATTGAAGGAATTTGCTGGCAATCTAACAGAAGGGTCTATTCTATCAACTTGGTCTCATGAATCCAGTTGCTGTAAATGGGATGGGGTTGTCTGCGGCAATGGTTCTGCTCAAAGTAGAGTGATCATGTTAAAATTGTCAAGAAAAGGGTTGAGAGGTGTGATTTCACAGTCCTTGGAAAATTTGGATCAGTTGAAATTGCTCGATCTTTCACATAATCACCTAGAAGGTGGATTGCCATTGGACCTCTCCAAATTGAAGCTATTGGAAGTTGTTGATTTGAGCCATAATGTTTTACTTGGACCAGTATTGAGGGCATTTGTTGGATTGGAATCACCAATCCAGTCTCTCAATATATCTAGCAATTTGTTTACTGGAAATTTCAGTGAGTTTGGTGAATTCCCTAACCTTGTTGCATTGAATGTAAGCAACAACTCTTTTACTGGTGGTTTCAGGTTTGAAACTTGTTGCTTCAGCAAGAAGATTAAGGTGTTGGATATATCACTCAATCATCTCACTGGTGATCTTGGAGGCTTGGGAAATTGCAGTTCTTCACTCCAACAGCTGCATGTAGATTTCAATAATCTCGGTGGTCACCTTCCGGACTCGTTGTATTCAATGACATCTTTGGAGCAACTTTCACTCTCTGCCAATAATTTCTCTGGCCAGCTAAGCCCTCAGCTTAGTAAGCTTTCCAAACTGAAATCCTTGGTTTTATCTGGTAACCACTTTCATGGTTTGTTCCCTAATGTGTTTGGGAATTTGACACAGTTAGAGCAGTTAGCTGCACATTCTAATAGGTTTTCTGGGCCATTGCCGGCTACGCTTTCGCATCTTTCTGTTCTTAGGGTGCTTGATCTTAGGAATAATTCTTTGTCTGGTCCTGTTGATCTTGATTTTACTAGATTGACAAGTCTGTGTACTCTTGACCTTGCAACTAACCGTTTCACAGGTAACCTTCCGGTCTCGCTCTCTAGTTGTCAGGAGTTGAAAATTTTGAGTCTTGCCAAAAACGAATTTACCGGGCAAATTCCTAAGAACTATGCAAACCTTTCATCTCTTGTGTTCCTCTCGTTGTCCAATAATACCCTTTCCAATTTATCTGGAGCTCTGTCTGTTCTGCAGCACTGCAGAAATCTTTCGACTCTTATTCTTACCAGGAACTTCCATGGTGAAGAGATTCCCAAAAACGTGAGCGAGTTTGAGAACCTGATGATATTTGCATTGGGGAACTGCGGTTTGGATGGGCAAATTCCGACGTGGTTATACAATTGCAGTAAATTGCAAGTGCTTGACTTGTCATGGAATCATTTGGATGGCAATATTCCTCCTTGGATTGGTGAAATGGAAAATTTGTTTTACTTGGATTTCTCAAACAATTCACTCACAGGTGAAATACCGAAAAGTTTGACTGGTCTAAAGAGCCTCATTTCCCCACACAGTTATGCGTCTAGTCTGAATTCTCCGACTGGTATTCCATTGTTTGTCAAGAGGAATCAGAGCGGTAGTGGTTTGCAGTACAATCAGGCTTCAAGCTTCCCTCCTTCTATCTACTTGAGTAATAACAGATTAAACGGGACAATCTGGTCTGAAATTGGTCATCTGAAACAACTTCACGTCTTGGATCTTAGTAGGAACAACATTACTGGGACTATACCTAGCTCAATTTCAGATATGGCGAACCTTGAAGTTTTGGACCTTTCCTCTAATGATCTCCATGGATCAATTCCTTCTTCCTTCAACAAGCTGACGTTCCTTTCAAGATTCAATGTAGCTAATAATCATTTGCAGGGAGCGATTCCAACTGGCGGTCAGTTCCTCAGCTTTCCCAGCTCGAGCTTTGAGGGTAATCCTGGACTTTGTGGAAAAATTATTTCTCCTTGTACTGTCAGCAATTTGGGCCTTCGACCAGCTAGTCCTTCTGCTTCTAGTAATAAGCTTGGCCGAAGTGGAATTCTTGGAATTACAATCAGCATAGGGATAGGAATTGCACTTCTTCTTGCAATAGTCCTGCTTAAAATATCTAGAAGAGATGCTGGGCACCAGATTGAGGATTTCGAGGAAGATATTAGCAGACCATCCAGAATGTCTGATGCTTTTGGTCCTTCGAAGTTGGTACTTTTCCAAAATTCTGACTGCAAGGAACTGACTGTTGCAGACTTGCTAAAATCTACAAACAACTTCAACCAGTCAAACATTGTTGGATGCGGAGGATTTGGTCTAGTTTACAAGGCAGAACTACCTAATGGCATGAAAACTGCGATCAAGAGGCTTTCTGGGGATTGCGGGCAGATGGAACGTGAATTCCAAGCTGAAGTGGAAGCCCTCTCAAGAGCTCAACACAAAAACCTTGTATCCCTTCAAGGGTACTGTCGGCACGGAAATGATAGGTTGCTAATATATTCTTACATGGAGAATGGAAGCTTGGATTACTGGCTACATGAAAGGGTCGATGGAAACTCATTAACATGGGATGTGAGGTTAAAGATTGCACAAGGAGCAGCTCGTGGTTTAGCCTATTTGCACAAGGAACCAAATATAGTCCATCGCGACATTAAGACCAGCAACATTCTTTTGGATGAGAGATTTGAAGCGCATTTAGCTGATTTTGGACTATCAAGGTTGTTGCATCCCTATGATACTCATGTCACGACAGATCTGGTCGGAACCTTGGGATACATTCCTCCCGAGTATAGTCAAACATTAACCGCTACTTTTAGGGGCGATGTTTACAGCTTCGGTGTAGTTCTTCTTGAGCTTTTGACAGGCAAGCGTCCCGTGGAAGTATGCAGGGGAAAAAGTTGCAGGGATTTGGTATCATGGATGTATCAACTGAAATCTGAGAACAGGGTGGAGGAAATATTCGATACATCGATATGGGATACAAGTTATGAGAAGCAACTTTTGGAGGTGCTAAGTATAGCTTGTAAATGTATAGACCGCAATCCGCGGCAGAGGCCCTCGATTGATCAAGTGGTTTCATGGCTTGAGGCAATTGGAACTGGAAAAGATAGATGAAATTCATCTACTTTTCCCTTGTAGTCTTAGCTTATATTGCTTACAAAATGAAAAAGATCAATGTAAAGCAAACAGAAATTCTAATTTTACAGAGTTGGTTATAAAACTGATAAATTGCTTTTTGGTTCACTTGGTTTCATGCACAATATCCTTCATACAATACGAGATAGTGACAGTTGTGTCTGTATAGATATGCTTACCTTGGGCATAAGTCCTTTACCGAGCTACAGACATGTTTTATTTTTTATTTTTTATTTTTTTTGTCGAAAAGCTCTTTCATTATATATATTTAAAAGGATTAGAAAAGTCAGTGCATGAGTTTGAACTTATATTTATAGGATTATTACAAGCGTTGTTGGTATCCCTTCTTCTCTTTAGTAGTGGAAACTCATTTTATCTTAGGCTGGACTAATATTGACATGTGCGCAGTGGCGGACGCACGTGGTGACAAGCGGGTTCAACTAAATCCGCTTCACCAAAAAATAATACTGTATATATATATATAAATTACGATTAAAGCAGCGTAAATTTTGTATAAATATTTTATTTGAACCCACTTGACAACTACTATTTTACGACTAAAGTTATTTACTTTTAAGATTGAACCCGCTTACACAAAATTTTGAGTCCACCACTGCATGTGCGGTGGAAGTATTTGACTTTTTGGTGGTTAGTTCCCTATTTTCTGTTTTTTTCTGTTGAATTTTCTATAAAGTTAAAGACGTAATAGTGATTGGAATTGCTTTTTAGTGGTTACAACTGTATCTTGCTCTTGCATTGTGCTGATGCAAGATCTTTACTCTCTGGTGCACTTTGGTTGACACTATTCAGTAGTCCGTTCTAAAAAATGATATATTTTATATTATTTAATGAAATTTTTTTATAACCACCTGAACATTATGACATGTTTAACATTTTATGTTTCAAACGTTATGTAGCCATACAAATAGTATGGAATATAAAAAACCACAGGTTTCACTGATGACTTTTTGCATGTTGATGTGAAATAGACCAAACCTTTGTTTATTTTTCTTTATTTAATAATTTCATTTTTCCTAGGATCGACCAACGCCAAGAAAGGACAGAGATTCTTTAAGTTGATGATTGAGATGTCACATACGTCCTTAAAAGGTTTCACTATCATTGACTTGGCTGGATTTTAATCAGTGATAGGCCAACTGATGAACGAACTTTTGTTTATTTGGTTTTCTGTTTCTTTCTTTAATAACGGTAGTTTTTGGACCAATTTGTACGCATATTTACTCCACCAAATAACTTGTTACATTTCATAAGCAAAGGTGTGTCAGGATCTAGTAAAGTAAATACGAAGTAAACTCAATTTGAAATCATAATGTTTTTTGGGACAATTTTCTGGGTTTTCTATTAACTGAAAAACGAAACTAAAGGATTACAGTAACAGAAAATAGGAAAGGGAGCTAAATTGAACTACTTTATAGTATAGCCATTGAAATGGAACCTGCATAAATATAATGACAAGGAATTAGAGAAGAAGATAGGAGAAGAAAGATAGAAATTGGAGAGAATTTGAGAAGAAAGAAAGTAGGAGATAATTCACTGCATTCTCTCTCCCGTTTGTTAGCATTTAACCGTGGAGTTGGTGCTTGGATTTGAACTGACGTGGCTAAATCTGAGCCCTTGTGACTCATTTTTTCTCTTCTATTTTCAGTCGTCTATTCTAGTGTTAGTACTCTCTTCTAACTAATTATAAGTTAAGGTCATGGTCATGACATTCCATTTACCTTCAATTAATCCTTGACCTTAAGGATTAACATCAAAATCTGGGAACGTTTCCTTGAGAAAATCATATTCTTCCCAAGAAGCATTTTCATGAGGTAAGCGGGACCATTGAACAAGAACCTTAATAACATCAGTGTTATCTTTTCGAATCAGTTGTCTAATGTCCACTGGTTTAACTAAGAACTGTCCTTCTTCATTAGTAGTAGGCATAGTAGTTTTTACAACCACTTTAGTTCCTACTTTTTTGTTGAGCAAGAAAACATGGAATACTGGATAAACTTTAGAGTTAGGTGGAAGCCACAGTTTGTAAGCTACATGTCCAGTGCGACTGATGACTTGAAAGGGCCATAGTACTTGGAGTTGAACTTCAAATTCTTCCTCAACGTAATGGATGTTCGTCTGTAAGGTTGCAACTTCAAATATACCATGTCTCCAACTTGGAATTCTCTTTTAGTCCTCCTATGATCAGCAAAATGTTCACTCTTTCTTGAGCTTTGAGGAGTTTATATTTAAGTAGTTGTTGCATTTGCTATTCTTCATGACAACATGTTCGCAGCAAGGATCATGGTCTCAAGCAAAGGGCCCATGGAGAGTTATGGAGGAACCTATACAGGGCCTCAAATGGAGTACATTGTAAGATAGAATGGCAGTTTGTGTTATACCACCATTCAGCAAAGTGCAAGCATTGTTTCCGGTGTGTAGGTCTGTGGCTTGTCATGCACCCGAGATAGCTTTCATACACCTGTTGACCCTCTTAGTTTGACCATCAGTTTGAGGGTGGTAGGTTGTGCTATACAAAACTTAAACACCTTTGATTTTAAACAAAGCTTGACATACTTAAGATGATCATGTCCCTATCTGATACAATAGGTTCAGGTGTACCGTGCAGTGTATGGACCCTTTTCCAAAACATCTCAGCAACAACCGCAGCAGTAAAGGGATGAGTTAAAGCTATAAAGTGAGCAGACTTTGTCATCCTGTTAACTACAACTAGTATAGCATCTTTGCCCTTAGACTTAGGTAATTCTTCAATGAAATCCATGCTGTGTTTCCAAGCCTGATCAGGAATGGGAAGAGGCTGAAGTAGCCCGGGGTAAGCTACATTTTCATCCTTGTTCCTTTTCACATATATCATACTCAACGACAATATGAATGACCATTTGTTTCATCAATGGCCCATAGAAGTGTTGTGATAGTATCTTAAGTGTTCCCAATTGTCCTGAGAGACCCCCAAAGGTGGAATCATGAAATGTTTTGATCAACTGTTGCGTCAAGTCCCCATGTGTGCCACGTACACTTTTCCTTTCATCCTTAATACTCTAGAATATAATGCCACAAATTCGGACCTTGTACACCTGCAAAAAGTTGAATAATCAAATCAGCAGCTAAGACATCATCTTCATAGCTTGCACTGACCTCTTGTACCCACAATGGAACTAACATAACAATAACAAGAAGTGAGACTCAACAACAGAGTGTTGGCATATGATGTACCTCCTGTTGTTAGGATAAAACATCTACTACCCTATTTTCAGCCCCCTTCTTATATTGAACTTCATAGTATAATCCCAGTAATTTAGTAAGTTCCTTTTGTTGTATTGCAGAAGTCACATTTTGTTCCAACAAGTACTTCAAATTATTGTGGTCAGTTTTGACCACAAAGTGCTTGTATTGTAAGAATGCCTCCATTTGTATATGGCACTCAATAGTGCCATGTATTCTTTATCATATATGGATTTACCTTGGTGCTTTTGTGCCAAAATCTTGCTAAAAATAAGCTACATGCCTGTCTCTCTACATAAGGATAGCTCTTATACGAGAGTAGCATGTATCAGTTTTCACAACAAATTTTTGGTTGTAATCTGAGAAAGTTAATACTAGAGTAGTGTACATAGCTTTCTTGAGGGTTATGATTGCTTGTTCAGCTTCCTCATTCCCCCAGAAGGTATCTTTATTTAACAAGTAAGATAAGGGTCTACAGATACTCCCATAATGAGCTACATATTTTCTGTAATAACCTGTAAGACCTAGGAATCCTCTTAGGGACCTGACAGTAGTAAGTCTGGGCCAGTTGATCATTGCCTAAACCTTCTCAAGATCAGTGGATACACCTTCAGCAGTGATAACATATCCAAGATATTCCACCTTGGGTTGTCCAAATGAGCACTTTCTCTTCTTATCAAACAAATATACTAATAGTGTCTTAAAAATCATTTTCAAATGTTATACATGTTCCTTCAATGATCGAATATAAATCACTATGTCATCAAAGAAAACTAGTACGAATCTCCTCTAGTAAGGCTAGAATAACTAATTCATAAGAGCCTAAAATGTAGCAAGTGCATTAGTTAGCTCAAATGGCATAACTCTGAATTCATAATGGTCCATATGAGTCCTGAATATTGTCTTAAATACATCCTCTGCCTTCATCCTGATTTGATGGTACCCAGCTCGCAAGTCAATTTTGGAGAAAATAACAGCCCCATACCGTTCATCCAAAAGATCATCCACAATGGGGATGGGATACTTATCTTTAATGATGATGTCATTAACTCCTCTATAATTAGCACAACTAATAAAGCTGCTGGATAATGCTATTGGTCAACATTTCTCTCACATGTCTCTCTAACTCCTCTTTCTGAAAATAGTTGTATATATAAGGACTCAGACTAACTGGAGAAATCCCTGTCTGTCTTCAGGGGAATTGAGTGGCCCAAAGATCTAACAGGAGGAAAGGATTTTGGTTCTTCAAAACAACTTCAAACTGGCTAAGTACCTTTTGAATTGGATCCCCAACTTCTTCTTGCTCATAGCTTGTTATCACACTTAGCATAAACAAGTGAGCCACGAGAGTTTGACCCCTTTTTAATAACATTCCCATTACATTTCCCCTAATCATACTCAAGTTTCCCTCCTCAGGTATAACATGCAATATTGTCTTGTTGCCCTTCCTTCCAATAGTAACACATCTCTTTTCATGGTCAAACTTAGTGGGATCACATTTTTCATCCATTCATTTCCCAACACTATGTCACAACTCCCAGGTGGATAATTCTCACATCTTACCTAGAAATTTCTGCCCCATCTTTCAACTGAACCCAGCACAGCTGGTGTGACATATTACATAGTTGCCATCAACTATTGTTACCTTCATAGGGGGACTATACACGACTAATATTTTTGACACTCAATTTTGACCCTCTGTATCTAAAAATTAACCT
This sequence comes from Nicotiana knightiana, assembly GCA_005239525.1. Taxonomy (NCBI): domain Eukaryota; kingdom Viridiplantae; phylum Streptophyta; class Magnoliopsida; order Solanales; family Solanaceae; genus Nicotiana; species Nicotiana knightiana. Next base: position 49,280 of record ML388881.1, read on the forward strand.
ACGCGGGCATCCTAATTAAAAATTGATTAAAAAGTAGTTTTTTTGCACATTATTAAGCTCTTATGCAATTTATTGATAATTATTCTTATTTTTATAAAATATAGGAATTTTTATTATTTTAATTGCAATTAGTTAAATACTACCATTTTTGTGCATTTTTCTAAATTTTAGATAATTTATTGATAATTGTCTTTTTTTTAAATATTAGGATATTTATCAATTTATTGTCATTTAAAAAAGAAAATAATAATTACTACAACACAATTGTAATAGTTTAATTTTAAATAAATACTATGAGATTTTTAATTAAATAATCATATTTTATTTCGTAGCACAATCTATTTAATTATTTGAAAGTCAATAGAATTAATTTTAAAATACGGATCGAATCCAATCAAATCTAATATCCCATCAACATTCGATGTGACAAGTCACTATGATGACATATGACGCAACTTGGCAATTGATGTGACATGACATCTTTTGCTTTTTGACCACATGTTTTCTATTTATTTTACCTTTTTATTTTTTACTTAAATGTAGGCCACATGTTTTGATAAATATCTACATCCAACTACACTACAGAACAAAAAAAAAAGAAAAAAAGAAAACAAAACCCATTAGATTTTAAAAGGACTAACAAACCCTACTCTCCTTATGTTACATCCCGCATTTTTGTACGTTTAAGTTTCATCATAAGTTAATCGACGTAAGATCGGGAATGAGATTATTTTGAGATTATAAGCATTATACTCTTTCAAACAAGTTATGAGTAAATTCGTGAAGGTGAGAGGGGAAAAAAATCAAAAAAAATGAGTTTTCGTTCAAATTGACATATTGGGATAAAATACGGGCCGAGCGATAATACCCGATATTTACGGACTAGTACCATACAAGATACCATATGACCATGATAGTAGGATGTACAAGGTTTATTAAAAATAAGTAGAATTTTAAGTAAATTGAAATAATTCTTAATTATGCGGGTAACTGGTTAATTATCGGGTAACGGGACATTACCTAATTACCTAATAAGTGGGTAAAGATTAATAATCCTCACACCTCCAAAAACGTGGCAGCCAACCATTTTCCAAACAATGACTCTTAGTCATTTTTGGATTAGGTGGCAACATACCTTATTAATTTTAAGACACTTCACTTTTTCTATATCTTGTATACAATCACAACAATCAACCCTTAGCCATTATTACCAACCAAATACGTTAGCCAACAGGTCCTAAGAAACTCTACAAAATCCAACATTAAGCCATTTTACACCCAAAACGTTTTTCAACAAAAATTCTTACAATCATAATGTTTCATATATTGAATTCAAAATGTTATGTTAGCAGTTCATATGTGAGCTTTTCACCTTGGCAATGAAATTGCTTAGAAAAAGTCCTTCATAAAAGAACCTTAGGAATACTTACAATTCAAGTTCCTACAAAGACATTAACAACGAGATTTCTTCAACCAAAAATCCAACGAGAAATTTTAGAAGCTTAACAACGTAAAAATTTTGTGGTTCTAAAGGAGTACGGTGAAAAATTTTCCAAGAAGATCATACGTATTTTCCCTACTCCAGGTATGTTAAGGCTATCCCCTCTTTCTTTTGGCATGATCCGTACGATACAGAAGAAACGAGCAAACGCACGGTTTTCATAAATTACTCTATGCATAGAAATATTAGGGGTGTCTATATTCTTGATTTCCCATGTGAATTATTTATCTTCTGTTCATGCGTCCCAGAAAAATACGTATTTGATAATGTTTATCCGAAAGACATATTGATTTTTATGGCATTCTGAGAAAATCTTATTAACGTATTTCTTATGCATTTCATGCATTTATACATGTACATTGACCCATGACTCAAACGACATTATATACGCGTATATATGTGTGTGTATATATATATATATATATATATATATATGATTCAAACAGCGTTATATACGCGTATATATGTATGTATATGGGATATGGGAAAGGTTATGGCGTTATATACGCACCACTACCTGATTAGCTGGTATACGATGATGATTTTGCCTACAGTGGCCAATATGATATGATGGGATGCTCTCAGAGGCTGATGATGTTATGAAACATATACCTAGGCACGACATGACATTCATACACATATGCATGCTGCTAAAAGTGATTTATGATTTACAAAGTTATTCAGACTTACAGGTTGAGTCATATACTCTATATTTCTTCCATGTCTCTTATGTACATTATGTGCCTTACATACTCGGTACATTATTCGTACTGACGTCCCTTTTGCTTGGGGACGCTGCGTTTCATGCATGCAGGTCCCGATAGACAGGTCGAGAGCCCTCCAAGTAGGCTATCAGCTCGGCGGAAGATGTTGGTGCGCTCCATTTGCTTCGGAGTCGCTTGTTTGGTTAGTATGATTTAGACGGGTATTGTTTGGTATGGCGGGACTCTATCCCGACCTTTATGATATTTATGTGCTCTTAGTGGCTTGTAGACATATGTCGTATACGTGAAAGATTGTAAGGCCTTGTCGGCCTATGTTTTGAGTTTGTAAATGATTATGTTGGCCTATTAGGCCCGTATGTCACGTGTATATGCTAATGTAATAAGAAAGATACGTTACGTTGTTACTCGGTCGAGTAAGGTATCGGGTGCCCGTTGCGGCCCATCGGTTTGGTTCGTGACACCTTACTTCTCAATCACAGTCGCCTGCCCCCCATGAGTTCTCTCTCAAGCTCTCATCTTTGATAGAACAACCCCTCATTTTCATCTCTCTCTCTCTCTCTCTCTCACAGTTCTGAGGCTATTATACCTCCACCAAAATTCGGCTAGCCACCGGCGATCATGACTTATCCTGTCGCTGACGCCATCTCATTTCCCTTGGTTATGCGAAGCCGCTACTGGATTTGACCAATAGTTTGGCCGACGACTTTGTAACGACTTGGTGGGTCATTTTGAGAATTTAAGTCCCGTCAGTGGTATAAGGTCTTGATCAACTTTGTATTATGTGTATTGACGTGCATGCGTGGTCGAGTTTAGCTACCGGAAGGTTCGGAGTCAAATTGGAAGAAGGATTCAAGTTTTGGGAGCTTAAGTGGTAAGAGTTGACCATAATTTGAATTTTGTATAAACGGCTTCGGAATGGATTTGGGATGATTTCAAAAGCTTCGTATGGTGATTTTGGACTTAGGCGTGCATCCGAATTTGTATTTGGAGGTCCGTAGGGTAATTTGAAGCATTTCGGCGGAAGTTGGAAAAGTTGAAGTTTGGTGTAACGACCCGACCGGTCGTTTTGGGATCTAGCGCGTCGTTCAATGGTTTGAGACCGTGAGCAGCTTCGTTTCAGGTGTTATGACTTGTAAGTGTGGTCGGAATTGAATTTCGGGAAGTTTAGAGTTGATTTGGAAAGCAAATTCTCATTTCAGAAGCCTTAAGTTGGAGAAATCAACTAAGATTGAAATTTTGAGTAAACGACCTTCGAATCAGGATTTGAAGTTTCCTGCAGGTTCGTATGATGATTTCGGACTTGGGCGTATGTCCGGATCGGGTTTTGGATAACCCGGGAGCGTTTCAATGCATATTGTGGAAGTCAGCATTTTTAAAGAATTTCATAGATTTGGGCTTGAAGTGCATTTCAGTGTTGTTGATGTCCGTTTGAGATTTCGAGTCTTGGAATAGCTTTGTATGGTGATTCTGGAGTTGGGAGCGCGATCAGAAGTGAATTTGGATGTTCATAGGTCATTTTGAAGTCATTTGGCTAAAGATAGAAATTTGAAGGTTTTTGAGAAATCCGACCGGAAGTGGAAGTTTTGATATCGAGATCAGAATGCGATTCCGGAAGTTGAAGCAGGTCCATAATGTCGAATATGACTTGTGTGCAAAATTTGAGGTCAATTGGACGTGATTTGATAGGTTTCAGCATCAGATGTAGAAGTTGGAAATTTCTAAGTTCATAAAGTTGGGATTTGGGTGCGATTCGTGGTTTTGATGTTGTTTGATGTGATTTGAGGCCTCGAGCAAGTTTGAATTATGTTTTGGAATAGGTCAGTATGATTGGATGGGGTCCCGGGGGCCTCGGGTGGATTCCGGGTGATTAACGGATCAATATTTGAAATTTAAAAAAGCTAAGGTTGATGTCATCTGGTGTGATCCGCACCTGCGAGGCTTTGGCCGCAGGTGCGGCTAAGGGCACCGCATGTGCGATTTTGGGCTGTACCCAAGGAGGCCGCAGGTGCGGAATATTTGGCGCACCTGCGGAAGCGCATGTGCGATAAGGGCGCCGCAGGTGCGGAAATCGGCCTGGGCATAATGTTTTAAAACAAGGATTTTGCTTCATTTGTCTTCATTTCTTCACGGGCTTAGGCGATTTTGGGAGGCTTCAAAGAGAGGATTCCTTCATGCAATGTCAAGGTAAGTAACTCCTTCATGCCTCTAAGTTAAATACAAGATTATATGCATGAAAATTTGTAGGAATTTGGGAAATATTGAAGAAACCTAGAAAATGAAAAATTGGATTTTTAGCCACAAATTGAGCATGAATATTTGATTAAATTATATATTTGAGTTAGTAAGGCTATGGGTAGAGTATATCTTCAAGAAATTTCAGATTTCCGGGCACATGGGCCTGAGGACATTTGGGTCATTTCACTAAGCAGGGTCGGAAAGTTATATAATTTGGAATTGTTGCAAATATTAGAGTATATTTTCATTGATTTGTCATTGTTTGGATAGTTTTGGGGCGTTGTGCGTCCGTTGGAGTCGTCGGAAGGGCTTGGAAGTCGGTTATGGAATTTCGGAGCGAGGTAAGTCTCCTTTATAACTTTATGAGGGGGAATTGTCCCCCTAGGTGAATTAATTAAGTACATGCTATTATCTTCGGGGGCTACGTACGCACGAAGTGATGGGAGTCCGTGCGTAGCTACTATTATGCCATGTCCGGGTAGTCTAGGACCCACTAGCATGCCTTATGTGTGGTACCTACAATCCTGCCTGTATTATTAAACTGCTAATATAATTGAAATCGTAATTAAATATCTGAAGAAGGCTAGAGCTTATTTCTTAATCATCAGAAAAAGAGAATTGAAACTCAATTGCCAAGTTTGATTTTCATTTTTTTAAATTTCCTTGTCCAATTTATATTTCGGACAGGCTTTGTAATGATTGTATAAATTCTTAGAAATTGCTCATGTACTTGTGACACTGAGTTCTGGGATGTGCTGGGATATATATTTGCTTAAGTGTAATCTTTAAACCATTATTTTTCTTAACAGATTTTTATTTGGTTAATATGTAATAAAGTGAAAGAAAATATTTTTCATAAATGTTTAAAATCGGAAATTTATTCCAATTAATTAATAATTTGGCTTGCCTGAAAATGATGTCCGGTGCCATCACGACCTTATGGATTTTGGGTCGTGACATTTGGAAGGTGGATAGGTTTGACCAAGAGTTGACTTTGGTGATATCGGGGTCGAAATGCGATTTCGAGAGTTGGAACAGCTATATCATGTCATTTGGGACTTACCTGCAAAATTTGACGTCATTCCGGGTTGATTTGATAGGTTTCGGCGTGAGTTTTAGAAGTTGGAAGATTTGAGAGTTCATAATTTCAATTCACGGTGCGATTTGTAGTTTCAACGTTGTTTGATGTGATTTGAGACGCCAAGCGTGCCTGTCTTAGGTTATGGAACTTGTTGGTGTGTTTCGGCGGGGTCCCGGGGGCCTCGGGTGAGTTTCGGATGGGCTATGGGCCATTTTCTCATTGTTTGGTATAACTGTGCTGATATTTGGTGTCCCCTTCTATGCGATCACGAAGGCTTGTTTGGTGGGCTGACCATTCCTTCTTTGCGTTCGTGTAGTCCTATTCGCGATCACGTGTGTGTGCTTCTACCTTCTCTGCATTCACACTTCATTGCCCGCGTTCGTAGCTCAGCTGTAACAACCGGTGATTTCCCCTTACGCGATCGCATGCGTACTCATGCGGTTGGGTAGTGCAGTACCTGACCTCAATATTTTTCCCTCTTCGCGATCGCACTGTTCCGTTCTTTATCGCGTAATACATTTTGGCAGTTTCTATTTTTCTTCTTCGCGATCGCACTAATTGTTCTGCGATCGCGATATTCAAATACTTGGGCAGTAGAATATATCTTCCAAATCGAGGTTTAGACCATTTTTATCATATTTTGAATTGTAGAGCTTGGTTTTGAGCAATTCTTCGTGGGATTTTCAATCAAATCGATTGGGTAAGTGTTATTCACCTAGAATTTATATTCCATAATTTTATCTTTATTTTTATCATTTAATTTGTATTTTGAGTTGAGGAAAAAAGGGGATTTTGAAGAAAACTTTCAAAATGAAAAATGATGATGTGATGGGCGAATTTGTATCGGAATTTGATAATTTTTATATGGTTGAACTCGTATTGGAATGGGTGTTCGGATTTTATGAAATTTTTCGGGTTCCGAGGTGCGGGCTCGGGGGTTGACTTTTGGGTCGGTTTTTAGATTTTGATAAAGATTGAGGCTTTATTATCCGGAATAGTTTCTTATGTGTTTTATTTATGTTTTGAAGTTATTTTGGCTAGATTTGAACCGTCCGGAGGTCATTTCACCCGAGAAGTTCATTTTTGGGTGTCGATATCTATTCTTTGAGGTAAGTATCTTGCCTAACCTTGTGTGGGGGAACTACCCCTTAAGATTTGAGTCTTCTATGCTAATTGTAGTCCGTGTACACGAGGTGACGAGTACGTGCTCGAGCTTATTTGTGGAATGTTGGCCTTTTAGGTTTCTTAGGTTCTTGCATGCATTGAGTATGATGTTATTTTTGTTATGGTTAAGTTTTTCTTGATTACTAGTTTCACTTTACCTGCTAATTGGGATTAATTGCTTCATGATCCACTCTTATTGCCTATTTGACTCTTATATGACTTAACTGAAGATTTTTACTTCTTCTATTGCCATATTATCTTTTTCTAACTGCTTATCTTTATTTAGAGTTATAATTATCTCTTATGTAATTGTGCATCCTTAGTTGAGGCTGTGATTATCTTTCTACTGCTTATCCTTAATTGAATTTGTTGTGTCTCTTTCGTAACTACCCACCCTTAAAAGAAGTTTAGATATCCTTGTCTTAGTTGACATGTCCTTATTTGGAATTATTCGACTCGTGTTAGTTCCTTTGTTGTCGAACTGTACATTGTGGACCGTTGCGGAAGTCCCTGGGTTCAGCAATGCATTTCTGGGCAGCACTGTTTTGGTACATTCCCGCTCTCAAAAATTTGCAACTTAGCTCCAAAAAATCTAAAACTTGGCAGATTAGTGCAAAAAAATATACTAAGCTATTCTAAAAAAGAAAATTTCAAAAACGACCAAATTTTTTGAAAACGATGGGTTGTCTCCCACCAAACGCCGAATTTAACGTCGTGGCACGACGCAAGTCAACTTTACCACTTTTCTCGCCACTTGAACGATATGAACCGGACACCTAACTTGGAATCAAGCTTGTGACCACGAGCGGTGGGGGGTGGTAAGTAGATGACCAAGCCAAGCATTAAATTCTTCATTTGAACTTCTTGGCTCTCATGTGAGGAATGTCGTTTTGCTCTCTTGTTCTTTCAAATTGTAGAATGTATGGTATTGGTCCTTCCTCCTCGCAATCCTTCATTGACTCGTATAGTTCAACTTCCATATCACCACACAATTCTAGTGTTGAAAAGTGCTTGGAATGTGACTTCAAACCTCCAACTTGTAATTTTTTTCGGATTTCGACATCCTCTTTTTGCCCTGGACTAGAGTCAAGTTCAACCAAATTGTCATTTACACCGGCTGACTCTAATTCCTCATTTTTCTAGGCATCACTAATACTCATGGAGTCAGTTGGCGGATGTTCAAGTCTTGATTCCTCGAGGTAAATCTCACTTTCTTCCTCAGAATTGGACTCTCCTTGGCTTCCTTCCACACTTTCAAGTTGAGAGGCATAATGAGCCTCCATTAATGATTTCATTTTATCCTCCAAAGTACGGATATGGTCATCATTTTGAGTCACATCATGTTTCAATTCCTCGAGTGCAAAGTTGTGCCTCTCCTCATTTTCAAGAATGGCCTCCAACATGAGCATCATCCTTTCATTTTGAGCATTTGAGAGTTCTTCTTGGTTTTGATCAAGTGCCAAGGAAGGATTTTCAACTTCAACCTCCAAGGAAGGTTCTTGGCTATCACTCACTTCCGAGGCTTTTTGAACCCTTAAGGCTTCAATCATTTCATCCATTTGTGAGTGCAACCTTTCAAGTGCCAATTCATTTTGGAGGCTATTCTCCAAAAGCTCCTCCAAAGCATTTTGCTCTTTGTTTCCTTCTTCAAGTAAGCACTCCAGCATGAGCTTGAACTCTCCACTTCGGCCATGCCCAATTTCCTCCACTTCCTCATCCCTAAAATTTTCATCACAAAAAGTAGAATCATCATAGCGGGGGATCGGGGAAGGGACGGACAAATACATTCAATCATACTAATGACCATTTTGGCAACCACACCTATCACAAATACTCCACTCATGGGTTTGAGATTGTGCGCACAATCCATCCCCGGAAGAATTTAAATAATTTTTCCACGAGTGTGGTCCTCCATAATAAGGACAAGGGTCATCAAAGTATGAACAACTACCATCCGACCAATTTTCATTATATGATGCCATTTTTTTTAATAAAAAATTAAGACACTAAACAAGTACAAAGAAGAAAAATAGACCAAGGTAAGAAAAATAATTACACAAATATTCACAAGTTTGGACCAAAGCACTTATGCTTATTTCTCAAATAACCTAAATTACGCCAATTGTTTCCCGGCAACGGCGCCAAAATTTGATACGCTCAAATTACACTTTAAAATAGTGTAAGCAGTCGATTGTCAAATACAATAACCCAACTAGGTTGGGGTCAAATCCCACAGAGAACAATATGTAGGCGATTAGGAATGTAACAGAATTATCACTTATCGTGCAATGCCAAACACTTAGATTTTGGTTTAAAAATATTTATATCTAAATGCAAAAACATAAACTAACCTAGAAAGCAAGTAAAATGATCAATGGCTACAAGTATGAATGCATCGGGAATTACACTCAAGTAACGATCCAATGTATTTCACTATTTTACAAATATGAGCGAGTTTATATTAATTAGCCACGGATAATAATTCTTAATTAGCTTTTTCTAAAGACTAACAAGACTTCCTAATTGAATTATTCCTAACCCAATTAAGAGATTAAGCACACCCGGATATGGCTACAAGTAGTTCAATCCTATTCCTAGGTAGAATCTATAAAATGAGGGTTAAAACCTCAAGTTCTTGTTAATTAATCTTTCCCAACCCCAAAATATCTTTTCCAAAATTATATTGGAGTTAATGGGAGATTCCTAGAGTTAGCTAATCCCTTTGGAAACATTAAAGAACAAAAATAATTAAAGAAACAACAACTCACTTCATAAAAGAATAAAAATTATTCAATACATAAGCACAACAAGGTATTTAATCCACACTTTAAACATGAATATTTCCATAAACAAGATTTAGTGTTGGAAATAAATACTACACACTTAAATATTCAATATAAAGCAAGGAAATGAAGAAATAAACATAAATGTGTAAGAAATCCTTAACCACAAGCTTGAAATCTTCAAAACTCAAGTGTGTGTGCAAACCCTAGCTTCCAAAAATGTTCTCTCTTATCTTCAAGACTCAAAATATGCTAAAACAATGCCAAAGATACTGAAAATATCTATTAGGTCGAGTATATGTGGGTTTGGGATTGGGAAAATGTGATTTTAAAAATTTGTCCAGGTCTAATGCCCGTTGACCGCACCTGCGGACAAATCCTCGCAGGTGCGGCTCCGCAGATGCAGATTCCACATCGCAGGTGCGATTCCAAGTGACATTATTCTTTTCCGCAGATGCAGATCAAACTACCGCACCTGCGGTTCCACATGTGCGGATACCACGTCGCAGGTGCGGCCTCAGTACATTTGAGTCAGTTTCGCAGACACTACTTCGCAGGTGCGATGTCGCACCAGCGACCAAAAGTCCGCAGGTGCGGAATCACTGAAGGATTTTGTGATTTTTCCACCAATTTGTGCTCAATTCCACTTCAATTCAACGCCAATCACTTCATGGCATCATTTCCCTGAAAGTCAAACAATACACACCATAAACGACCTCATGTTATCATTAAAGGATGCAGAATCTAGCGAAAAAGGGCTAAAGTGAGTGGTAAAATCACCACTCATCACAACCGACCCCATGTACTCATAAGTGTCAAGCCTAACCTCGACGAAGTAGTGACGAGGCTAAGACAAGACACCTACCAAATAATTTGTGCAGATAACAACATATATACAAAAATAACGGCAAGTAAAAGCTAGACAAGTAATATAGGGAGGGGGTGCATACTGAGGGTAATACAAGATAGAGAATCACAGCAGTAATGATAACTTGAACAACCAATATACCTTGAACCAATAAGAACAAGTAAACACAGTAAAAGAAAATGCACGGCATCACCCTTCGTGCTTTTACTCTCATTCTCACCATATAAATCAATAGACACGACATCACCATTCGTACATTAGCTCTCATAACATGGCACGACATCACCCTCCGTGCTTTTACTCTCACAATATGGCACGACATCACCCTTCGTGCTTTTACTCTCACCTCACCATATAAATCAATAGAATCGGCAGGGCATCACCCTTCGTGCATTAACACTCTCCCTTACCATAAAACAATGAACAAATAACAACAGGGAGATAGAAATAACAAGAACAAGCCTTACTTCAATATTTGGTTCCACAATACCAACCTCAGCATGCTCCATCTTCGAGCTCGGGCTTGGTCCATTACGAGCTTACTTTCGAGGCAGCTCTTATGCCTATGAAATCGGGTACGCCCGATTTCGACCATATACAGATAGTCCCCGTGTTTCTTGGAGTAAAATGATAAGAAACGGTTCGAGTCTCGATTTTCTGAAACCTCGATTCTGACGTCACCCTCATGACGTAAGCGATGGACGTGACCGAAATATCCTGTCGGTACAGTTCCCCAAATCATTAATGCCTGCCAGTTAGCGATTGACCACTAGCGCCACCGAACCATCGCCATGAGTCTATAAATACATGCTCCTTTGGTGAATCAAACTTTACTTTTGCTCTTCTAAATCTTCCAACTCTCTTCATCTCCTCTCTTTCGCCACCTGTTGAGCCACCCTTGTTAGCACCGTAACCACCAGTTTTTCACCTTCCTTCACCCTTCTTTACTTACATCAATGGGTAAAACCTCAAAGACTGTACCGCAAAAGGAAAAGGCTTCCTCCTCTTCTTCCCGGCTGGCCGGTGACAAAACACCCGTGGAACCGGCTCCTCATGAGTACTTCCCCGGGCCGTGCACTTTGAACTCTGATTTCAAGGTCGAGAACCCTTCATCGGTCCCAAGCCGATGCAAGAATGTGTCGATGTACATGTGCTCGATAATGAAGAGCCACCTCGAGGCCATGAAGAGGGACTTCAATTGGGGTCCCGAGGTCGTGGTGCAAATCCCTGCTCTCGAAGGGAGCATTACAACTTATGTGGAGGGTTTCTTAAGTGTTTTCACTTACCCCTTGACATTGGGTCCCCTCGACCCGATGATAATTAATTTTTGCAAAAGATATCAGGTCACCCTCGTCTAGATCCATCCCTCGCTATGGCGCATAGTAATTATGATGCGATTCTTCTCCGGCAAGGCCGAGGGGCTAGAGTTTACCCTAAATCACCTTATGCGGTTGTACCGGCCTCGAATCTATCGAGGACTAATTAAGCTCTAGCGCCGAGCGATGAAGGCCTTGATCTCGAGCATCGACGAGGACAAGGATCGGGGTTGGATAAGCCGGTTCATACGAGTGAGGACTTGCGACATCATCCGGAAGGAGAAGATGTCGTTCCCCCAAGAGTGGAACCCCAATCATAAGTAACATATTAAAAATGTTCTTAGTATCTGATTCGGCCTTGCCTAATATTTTCATTTATTATGAAGTTGTTCCTTGGATGCCTCAAGCGATTCCCGATATTGAATACTGGGTTTGGAAGTTAGCCTCGACTTTCTCCCACGCCGAGCGTGCATGGCGTGATCTGGCGAAGGGTAGATGGGAGGCAAAGAACCACGGTAAGGATTTTCTCTCTCATATTCTGAAACACCTTTTGTACTTCATTCATCACTAATCTTTCTTTATGCAGGCCTGACCAAGGATGCCATATTGTGGCCCTCGAGTGGCAAGGAAGAAGCCAAGTCTCCGGTTCCGAAGCCAGAAAAAGACAAGAAAAGGAAAGGTTCCTTGCAGTCCTAGGACCCCAAGCCCAAACCTCGAAGGGTAAGGAGGAAAGTGATCGCTCTCACGGTGGACTCGGTCCAAAGCCTGAGGAACAAGGAAGAAGAAGAAGAAGAGGACGGTGCCTTGGCATTAATGGCTCGTCCTAGGAAGGCCGTTGAGGTTCCCAAACCTTCCGAGATGGCGGTACGATTTGGTTCTGTAGGCCGAGCTGTTCCACGACCCTTGATCAGATGATGTTTGCTGGCTACCTGGATCCACGAAAACACGCTTAACTTGAACTTTATTTAATAAGATAGAAATTACCAGAGCGTCATTGTGGAGCTGAGAAATGCCTTCTGCTTCTTCGTCATTAAATGACAACATGCCTTCGGGCACATAATCTCGGGTTCGTTTTTCTCTAGTGATCGACACCTTAGTGTGTGTGTTCGAATATGGGACCCTGCGAAATGTCGACTCCACCGACGATCGTATGGATGACGTGTTGGGGTTCTTCCTGTTCATTCTTTCTATTGGCGTCCCTTTCCCTGAAATTATTCTTAGCTCGATCACTGAGGAATTCTCGAAGGTGGCCCTTGTTGAATAGACGTGCTACCTACTCTCTCAATTGCCTGCAATCCTCGGTCCTATGACCATGCGTGCCATGATGCTTGCATATTAAGTTTGGGTTTTTTTGGGAAGGATCAGTTTGTATAGGTCTGGGCCACCTTGTTTCTTTGATCCTTCCAATAGCCGATACTATGCCTGATGCATCGACGCTAAAATTATATTCTGATAGCCGAGGTGCCTCTGTTGGATCTACATACTTGTCAAAACCAGTTTTGCTCAAAAGTCACTGAGAACTTTGTCCTCGATCACTTCTTCGATCATTCGGGGTGGAGTTTTGTCCTGAACCGTTATTTATTTGATCTGCATTATGTGGTTGGTATCGGTCTTAGTTCAACCTTGGCTCTCTGCCGACGTCCCTATGATTTTTGCATGTCGACCTGTTTGGGTGCACTGAACCGGAAGGAGCTCCTATTTGGTCTTCCTCGACCTTGATCTTTGATTGATATAGATTATGTACATCTGCCCAAGTTACAGCTGGATACTCGATCATTTTGTTTCAACTGACGTGATGCTATCGAACTCCATTCGTTCAACCCTTGGGTGAAAGCTTGAACGGCCCAATTATCTGTGACTGGTGGCAACTCCTTGCGCTCCATTTGGAATCAGGACACGAACTCCCTTAGCATCTCATTATCCCTTTGTCTTACCTTGAAGAGGTCTTATTTCCTTGTAGCGACCTTTATGGCCCCGGCGTGCGCTTTTACGAAAGAATCTACCAACATGGTGAATGAATCGATGGAATTTGGTGGCAGGTTGTGATACCAAATCATTGCTCCCTTCGACAGGGTCTCTCAGAACTTTTTTAACAAAACAGATTCAATCTCATCATCCTCCGAATCATTACCCTTAATGGCACATGTTTAAGAGGTAAAATGCTCATTAGGGTCGTGGTTCGTTATATTTGGGTATGTCAGGCATACGGAACTTCTTTGGAATGGGCTTTGGAGCCGCACTCGGAGGGAAAGGATTTTGCACAAACTTCTTCGAATCCATTCCTTTCAAGATTGGTGGTGCCCCCGGTATCTGATTAACTCGAGAGTTGTAAGTTTCCACCTTTTTATCATTGGCTTCGATTTTCTTCTCTCCTGATTCAATTCTCTTGGTGAGCTCCTCGAGCATTTTCATTATCGGAGGATCAGTCCCCGATGTGTTATTATTTGACCTTTCCAGTACTAGATCGGTACGACGAGTAATTTCCGGCTCGACCCTGTTTGGAGCTTTATGTTGATTTTGTAATTGGGCAATGGTAGCTTGCTGAGCCTGAAGCATCTCGAATATTACTTGGAGACTGACTCCTTCGTCTCCTCTGCCCTATGTTCCTTGGCCATCATATCAACCTTCTCTAGGTATACTCCTCGAAGCTAGTCATGCTCGATTTCGATCTCCAACGAACACCTTAATTTCCATGCCAAATGTTCCATCGTCAAAATTGGACTTGGTCCATTACGAGCTTACCTTCGAGGCCGCTCCCATGCCTATGAAATCGGGTACGCCCGATTTTGACCATATACAATCATCGATAGCACAACCCACCGAAAGCATGGAGGTCGTCGGAAGTTTTTTTGGCCAAAGCTTCTTTAAACCACCAAACAAACTTCCGACCAGATCTGCAGATTTATTAAAGCAAACCAACAAACAAATGTAAAAAAAGCGAGAAGAAATGGGGTCGACGGAGTCCATTCTCACCCGGCCAGATCTGGCTTTTCGTTTAATCGAAATCCCATAAAAACAAGAAGAAACGAAGTGGGGAAGTGAAGCAGCAATTGTTTCCATCAAAGTCACCGGCCAAAATGGTGGTGAAATACAGTGGCGGTGTCGTACAACCAAGGGAAAGGAGATGGCGCAGCGAGAGGATCAGTCATGGTCGCCGGTGACTAACCGAATTCCGGCACAGGTATAGCAGCCTCAAAAATGTGTGTGAGAGAGAGAGAGGGAGAGGGAGAAACGAGAATGGGAGGTTGTTCTCTCAAAGATGAGAGCTTGAGAGAAAACTCATGGGGGGCAGGCGGCTGTGAATAAGAAGTGAGGGGAGTATGGTTTGTTAGCCTTTATAAAATCTGATGGGTTTTGTTATTTTTTTTTCTTTCTTTTTTGTTGTGTAGTGTAATTTATGGTAGATATTTATGAAAACATGTGGCATATATTTAAAAAAAAATGTAAAATAATAGAAAAAATGTAGTCGAAAGCAAAAGACGTCATGTCACATACTTTTTCAAGTTGCGTCACATGTCATGTCATATCACGATGTCTTGTCACATCGAAGGATAGGACATTAGATTTGACCGAATTCGATCTGCATTTTAAAATTAATTCTGTCGGCTTCCAAGTAATTAAATAGGTTGTGCTACGAAATAAAATATGATTTTTTAATTAAATAATCTCATAGTATTTATTTAAAATTTAAATAATGCAATTGCGTTGTAGTAATTATTATCTTATTTTTTAAATGATAATAAATTTATAAATATCCTAATATTTTAAAAATAGCACAATTATCAATAAATTATTTGAAATTTAGAAAATGCACACAAATGGTAGTATTTAATTAATTGCAATGAAAATGATAAAAATTCCTATATTTTTTGTAAAGATAAGAATAATTATCAATAAATTGCATATGAGCTAAATAATGTGCAAAATTTTTTATTATAATCTTTTAATAAGGAAGCCTGCAGAGGTTAAATTTTAGACGGAGGATCAAAATTGAGTGTCAAAGACTGCCCCTCTTTGACCAGAGACGATATAAAAGCCTTCGGGCAAAGAAATTAACACCATACTCAATTTTCTCCCTTGACAGAGTGAGGAATGGAGAGTGTTTTGAAGATTGTGAGTGAACTCTGGTTTTGAGTTGCTTACATATCTCGGGTTGCACGAGAATCAGATCGTGTGTAGTTATGGAATATTGAGTACTAATTATGAATCGTAGCCTTGTGGAGTGGAAAGAAAATATTCGAGGACGAAAGGTTCATATGAGCTCGACATTGCTTCCAAGATTACGCTAGTGTCGGACTGTGGTAACACTGGGATGTGGTATTGGATGGATGGATAGACTGATCGAATGGATTTTGATGTGGATGTGGTCGGGCTCTATGTTGAGTTTTCCTACATATCTCGAATGTAACGAGAATTTGGCTGGTTGTAGCTTGAGAAGCGATGGATGATTTAATTTTAATTTTTGATTTGAAAATTGCCCCAGTGTCAAGCTGTGATGACACTGGATGTTATTTGATTGTAGGGGTTTAGATTACCTACACACCTCATGTCGATGGGACGTAAGATAAATGGTACTTTGGACATTCCGGCGATCGCTGTTGGAAAGCTCGACATCCGACCTCAAAATCTACCCCAGTTTATTTCCTAGAAGATAGCTCCACGTTGTGTCAGGTCTTTAATCAGTAGAGTTGACGATGCGTGGACTATGCTTCCATTTGGCTTGAAAGGATGTATGTGTAATTTTTTAATCAAATAGGGTCCCATGTTGGAACTCTAATTCAAAAGGGATTCGGGTTAGATACCGGTCCGAAGTGATCAGAGCACTTAAATGAAAAAAAGTCCGGGCTGTGTACCAGTCCGAAGAAATATCAGAGAATTTAAATCTAAGATACCTGTATTGGAAGGTGGACGCCTGTAAAACTAAACTTGAAATGAAATGCCCATTGTTCAGGAGGGCGCCTGAAAAATTTGGTTTTGAAATAAAATGCCTATTGTTTAGGAGGGCTCCTGGAAAAGCGAGGAGTTATATATATGTAAGAAATTGATGAAGAGGATGTTGTTATTAAGGACTCAAGCAGGCAATAGATACAAAATGATAGAATTTTGAAATGATATTGTCACGACTCAAAATCCCTAAGGTCGTGATGGCGCCGGACACAAGGTCAGGCAAGCCAAACCATTAATTAATTGAAATAACTTTTCAGTTTTAACATTTTCGAAATCGTTACCTTTTCTTGCATTTCATAATCAAAAAAATAAATTTTAGTAAACTTAAATACGACAGCACATCAATTCAATTTAATGAAATAAATCCTAACACATCCCCAGAACCCGGTGTCACAAGTACATGAGCAATTTCTAAGAAGTTATACAATCACTTCAAGCCTGTCCGAAATACAACTGGACAAGGAAATAAAAAAAATGAATAAATACTACATGAAGGTGACTCTGCCAGCTGCGGATCGCCTCCGGATGGTGCAGCTCGCCTAAGTCTCCCAATCCTCCACATTGCTATGAAAGTACCTGGGCAATAAGATGTACAACACGTGCAACATGAGTACAAAAATAACGTGTACTCAGTAAGTCGCCCGCCTAACCTCAGAGAGGTAGTGACAAGGGGGAAAATTAAACTCTTACTAAGGTCAGACAATACAACATATGACAGAATATGATGAAATACAATAGACATGTAAGACAGTGAGCAACGAGTACATATCAAGTACAGAAATCCAGGTAACCACTAAGAATAAACAACAATGTACACTTTCCTTTTTCCCAAATACATATCAAGCCAATACCAATAGAATAGTACCAAATAGTCATGCGCACACAAGGGTAAGACAACCGGCCGGGTTTTCCAAAAACCTTCAAATTTCTATCTTTAGCCAACTGGCTCCAAAATGACCTACGGACATCAAAATTCACTTCTGATCACGCTCCCAATTCTAGAATTACCATACGGAGCTATTCCCAGACTCGGAATCCCAAATGGACATCAACCTCACTGATATGCACTTCAACCCCAAATTCATGAAATACTTCTAAAATGCTAACTTCCATAATATACGCCGAAATGCTCCCGGGTTATCCAAAACTCGATCCGGACATACACCCAAGCTCGAAATCATCATACGAACCTGCTGGAACCTTCAAACCCTGTTTCGGAGATCGTTTACTCAAAATTCCAATCTTAGTTGATTTCTCCAACTTAAGGCTTCTAAAATAGGAATTTCCTTTCCAAATCAATTCTAAACTTCCTGGAATTCAATTCCGACCACGCTCGCGGGTCATAATACCTAAAACAGAGCTACTCACGACTTCAAACCGTTGAACGACGCACTAGAGCTCAAAACGACCATCGGGTCGTTACATTCTCCCCCACTTAAACCGACGTTCGTCCTCGAACGTGTTAAGAACTGCTCTGGAGTTACCTGAAATCACTGTTTAACATCTCGAGCACCTGCCCGTGCTACCCCAACCCAGTCGAGCACAATAGCTTGATCAAATCTGGAGATTCCTTCTTTATCCATATAATAAGCTCAGAATTCGTTTAAACACCTGAAATTTCTCTAGCCAGGCCTAGTTTCAATATATATAAGCATTGCATCAACTAGCACACGATATACCAGATCATAACTGCATACCCTCGCTGAATCGGCACCATGCACCGCATAACTCATCATCTGACCACAACAACGCTCCCTGAACCTTATTAGCCAAGGTCCACAAATATGATGCTCCTGATGCACCTCATAACAATCATACAGACATCCTTCTATAATGCTGGTGATACAACCACAACGGAGGGAATGCGCAGAAATTCACACTCAACTGCAGAGTTAACAAATCCTTGAATACCTCATCTTGACTAGAATCGTCACTTCTATTATGAACCTGAATGATGGTATTTGTTCTTTAATATACACTTCAGATAACCTTATCGTACTGATCCCTGGTCCGATAATCTCGTCTCACCCAGTATGAACTACTCAGACAGTAAATCACCCCAAACATGGATAACAACCTCACATGATACTGCATCGCCCAATAGGCCATAACTGGAGCATGATAATAAGAAACAACTCCGGACGGAACTACTCAGCTCACGCAACTAATATGAATTCTTACCAGAAAATAGGAGATAAATCACAAGAAAGTAAATACATATTAACCCTTCTCATCATCACACTATTGCGGCGTGCAACCCGATCCAAATAACATACCCGTGGCGACGTGCCACCCGATCCACACATAAAATTTACATAAAAGATATATATATATACGGAGCTGATTTGCTCACTATTACAATTTACTAAATACCGAGCATAAGCACGCTAAGTGCATAATACGACCCTAGGAAGACTGATAAAGCCATAGGCTACAAAACTCAAGCATAACTGAGGTGCGATATATATATATATATATATATATATATATATATATATATATATATATATATATATACTCTGGATCTCAAGAGCTATCCTGCTCACATAACGTCCCCGCTACGTGGGACCTCAACACATGAGAAATTATCAAGCCGTTTCACAACTCGTACATCACAATCACAATAACACATAAATTTGACGAAGACGGAACAACACCTGTTGTTCTAATACCTTTCCATGAAAAATGCTCTACTGAAAGGAACATGCCTGGCTCAGATGGAGCCCATAATCATATTTAAATCCATCCACAAACACCGAGCCACCTCGCTCGCACCAAACTTAGCTACTAGCTTTTACCTAGGTCCACATTAACCCATTCTTTCTCATAATACCCGGAACAACCATCATTACCAGGACTAACACCCCATAATCCATAATCCACTAAACCGAACGCCCTCCAGGCGTAAATTCTCGATTAAGCAATATTGCACTTCTTTATACTCAGTCCAAAACTGAAATTCATCAAGTGACTACATGTCACACTTTATACAATCTTTTCACGGTCATGCTTCCATGACCTTCCACACAAGGCAACAAGTCTGCCCATCCATAACACCGACTACACTAAGGCCGTAAAACACATCAAGAACCCATGACCAGGGTCTAAAGCCTCTTTCACCGAATATCAATCTCAGTGACACTGAAGATAACACCAGCTTACACTGAACTTTCAAATCAGTTTTCCTTGCTCTTCTGAGCTCATGACATCCTTATAAACATCGGACCTAAATCTCGATTCTTACTCCCAGTTACATACTGCTTCCCGCACTTAACATACCAACATGAGGTAGCGTAAGAATTCCATCATAACTTCTGAACCACTAATAGGGTGAACACTTAATCATATAGAAACTTCTTACTTGACTCAGTTCAAGAGTACCATCTCAACACACGAGTGAATTCCCATTATCACTCAAATCATGCAAATCCTTAAGTAGTAGTCTATACCACCATAACCCTTCCGGGGTCCGCCTATACCTGACATGCCATAGCACTCAAATTCTCCCACATAAAATCCGTTACAACAGTCGACAAGCCCCGCACACACCGGCACAAACCACATGCATAACTAAATCACATCAAAGGAACCAATCACTGCCGCAAATGTGCCATTTAACCATGGCCAATCAATCTATCTTCTTTTAATCATCATTAATTTCCTCAAGAACAATAACAACTTCCTTCAACCCATAGCAAACTCCACCCTCACTCATCCCGAGTGACCTTGATTCACGAGACCATTCTGCCCAAATCCCGCAACCCGTCTCATAACCTTCTGATAATCTTTTCTTCAATCCGGAGTCTATTTCTCTCACTCCTCCAATATTATCATGCATGATGAAACATATCATAGAACATTCCAAATATCCTCCTCTTTCTCATAAATTATTCTGCAAAAGCTCGATTCTCGACCATATTGCTGCCTGAAAATTTTAATTGGCGCATTCTTAACTTTTGAACTCATTAGGACCGCTATTGAGAGTCACCCACTCTGACTGGCCCCAAATACAATCAACCCCAAGTCTCTCCTAACACAGGAACACATTTTTCAATGAAACACGTGACTGAGTCACTATCCTTACAACTCGCCCATGCCTTAAGCATAAATTCTGAATCTTCCAAAGCCTAACCCTGATCTGACAGACCAACTTTTGCACATATTCATCAAATCCCATGCACAATTACCATTTTACTCCTTTTTCCTTAGCTGAAATAACTTGCCTACATGCCGACAATCCTCAACCCCATGCGAAGACAATCCTACAACCCAACTGCAGATGGTGGGACTCCCCCACTTATCCCGAAGCTACTCCTTGCACCACTCTAGACCCTGTTGAGATCCTTCTCCTCTGATAACACGATCTTGCTCAGCCAATCTGTCCAAATCTTCCAAATTCCCTTGCTAGCACTCCCTAAACACTCGAATTCTCTAGCATCATTCACACATTCTAACTCCTACCGACTAGTCACTAGGACCCCTCATAGAACCTGCCAACCCCGCCATTGCTAACCTATCCCCAGAAGACAACCCACCTATGGAAATCACCCGCGGACACCTCCCAACGACGCTGAATGCACGCTCTCTACGACTTCAATACCCCATCCTATGCCCTGCTTCATTTACCAACTTACTAGTCCGTCCGCTCCTCATGGACACCCATAATGCGCGACAAATATCTTCAAATTCCAAGTTGTGTTGCCGCTCCCCCACTTTGCGACTGCTCGACTTCCGCTTCTTACACCTGGCCCCTTAGAAATGGAACCACCTCCTAGCCTCATTCCAGGATCATTCCTTGCCAACCGCATTCCTCAATACTCTGACCCCACGCAACCGAAGAAACCATAGCACCGACAAACCTAACATATTCCATTCGATCAACGACGACGACTACACGTCACAGGTGCATACCCCATCTCACTTAAAGACACCAAGTCTTACTACTTTATCAATCCCAACTGGACCATTCATAACCCAAAATGCCATCCCCCTACCGGCACAAAAGCACTAAAATCTCGAAATCACACTCTGAGGAGACCTCCCTTCAAACCATTCATCTTCCCCAACATATGGGCAAACGTTCTATCATCATATTGACACCGCGCGATGATTAATTGCAACCATCATCACTACCTGAGCACAGCCTTAAGGCTCCCAGAAATATAGATGCTGAGCTGAAATAACGTATTACCCTTTCACTGGGCCATAATAACAACCACGACCATTTACACATGGAAGCATCTCGGATTACATTCGTAGCACCATTCCCATTCCTCAAATTCCTGATCCATAGCAAGTGCTTCGCGATGCGTAATATTGAGTAGGAATGAACATAAGCATAAGCCTCAAATGAATCAACTCGCACGATGAAGAATCAAGAAGGGAAGTACTCCTAACAACCCTTTAGCTTCTCGAAGATAAGTACAGACGTCTCCGACCGATCCGCAAGACTCTACTAAACTTGCTCATGACTCGTGAGACCTACGGGAACCTAGCGCTCTGATACCATGTTGTCACGACCCTAAATTCCTAAGTTCGTGATGGCGCCGGACACAAGGTCAGGCAAGCCAAACCATTAATTAATTGAAATAACTTTCCAGTTTTAACATTTTCGAAATCGTTGCCTTTTCTTGCATTTCATAATCAAATAAATAAATTGTAGTAAACTTAAATACGACAGCACATCAATTCAATTTAATGAAATAAATCCCAACACATCCCCAGAACTCGGTGTCACAAGTACATGAGCAATTTCTAAGAAGTTATACAATCACTTCAAGCCTGTCCGAAATACAAGTGGATAAGGAAATAAAAATAATGAATAAATACAGTGTAAAGGTGACTCTGCCAGCTGCGGATCGCCTCCGGATGGTGCAGCTCGCCTAAGTCTCCGAATCCTCCACATTGCTATGAAAGTACCTGTGCAATAAGATGTACAGCAAGTGCAACATGAGTACAAAAATAACGTGTACTCAGTAAGTCGCCTGCCTAACCTCAGAGAGGTAGTGATGAGGTGGATAATTAGACTCTTACTAAGGTCAGACAATACAACATATGACAGAATATGATGAAATACATATACATGGAAGACAGTGAGCAACGAGTACATATAAAGTACAGAAATCCAGGTAACCACTGAGAATAAACAACAATGTACACTTTCCTTTTTCTCAAATACATATCAAGCCAATACCAATAGAATAGTACCAAATAGTCATGCTCACACAAGGGTAAGACAACCGACCGGGTTTCCCAAAAACCTTAAAATTTCTATCTTTAGCCAACTGGCTCCAAAATGACCTACGGACATCCAAATTCACTTCCGATCGCGCTCTGAATTCCAGAATTACCATACGGATCTATTCCCAGACTCGGAATCCCAAACGGACATCAACCTCACTAATATGCACTTCAACCCCAAATTTATGAAATCCTTCTAAAATGCTAACTTCCATAATATACGCCGAAACGCTCCCGGGTTATCCAAAACCCGATCTGGACATACACCCAAGCCCGAAATCATCATACAAACCTGCTGGAACCTTCAAACCCTGATTCGGAGATCGTTTACTCAAAATTCCAATCTTAGTTGATTTCTCCAACTTAAGGCTTCTGAAATGGGAATTTCCTTTCCAAATCAGTTCTAAACTTCCTGGAATTCAATTCCAACCACGCTCACGGGTCATAATACCTGAAACGGAGCTGCTTACGACTTCAAATCACCGAACCATGCACTAGAGCTCAAAACGACCGGTCGGGTCGTTACAGATATGTTCGTGTCTGACTTAGACTGCCTATGTAATAAACTCAAGCCAAGACGTAGTTACATTGCGAAAGATGTCTGAATTCGATGTGGAATGCCTACATATTCGTACCGAAGGATATCAAGTTGCGAAACAGTTCCGAATGTATAGAAATAATTTTTGGTTTTTACTTACAAGGGTGGGACTGGACCCTACCTGTGTCATGACCCAAAATCCATTAAAGGTCGTGATGGCACCGGACACCACTGTCAGGCCAGCCAATAATAAATTCTTATTAGGTTCCCATTTAAATATTTTAGAAATCATATTTTCCTTCAATTAACTAGTAAGAGATGGAATTTACAGAGTAGATAATAATATTTTAACAATTTTAATACATGACAACCTATAATCACCCCAAAACCCGGTGTCACAAGTGCATGAACATCATCTAAGAATATAAAATAAAATACAACATCTGTCCGGAATACAAATTGGACGGGAGAAATATAAATACTCTGAAGAAGACTCTACTGGCTGTGGGTCGAAATATAGAGTGCAGCTTACCTAAGTCTCCGCTTGCATACACGCCTCTGCTCTCACATGGCCGCTAAACATAAATGAACCTGTACAAAATATGCAACAAGTGTAGTATGAGTACGTAAATCAATGCGTACCCAGTAAGTATCTCGTCTAACCTCGAAGAAGTAGAGATGACGGGTCGACTCTGACACTCACTATGGGCTATCAATAAAATGTTTGATATTATAATTAAACATGTATTATATTAAACACGGAAGGCTTAATAATCATTAAGTAAGTAAACATTTCTTTTATTATTTAGGAAATCTCCATCTCTCGTTTTGTCATTTAACAATTTATATCTCAAGCCAATGAAGAAATAACAAATATTATTAATTCCAAAGATTTATCATGCGAAAATAATGTCGAGGTCGTGCGGCCCGTTCCAACATAAATAATTAAATTGTGCACTGCCGAGGGTCGAATGGCACAAACCATAAATGAGGCAATCGGCCCGCTCCACAAAAGAAACTACTTTCAAGAAACACAAATTTTCAATAACATTCAAGTGTCTCATTCACAACTTCAAGTAAGTGAAATTTAACCTTTTACAACTCTTTTGTCAAATTACAATATGACTTAAGCAATTATGTTATCAAGTAGGGGCAAACATTGCAGGTATAGCATGATATGGGTCCTAGACTGTAATGACCCAACAGGTCATCCCGTGTAATTTTAGCTAAATATGTGCTCTGAGGCCGTGAAAGCCTTCTTTAATCTCACCTCGATGTGTGTGCGCAGCCCGGGCGCGTAGCCGGGAAGCCGATATGTGAAAAATTAATAAAATGATGATAATTATTTGAATAAAGTTGACCTTGGTCAACATTTTTGGTAAACAGACTCGGACCCGTGATTTGACGATCCCGGAGGGTCCATAGGAAAATATGAGACTTGGGCGTATGTCCGAAATCGAATTCCAAGGTCCCGAGTCTGAGAAATGAATTTTTAAAGGAAATTATTTTCTGAAAAATATAAAGGTCTTTGAAAATGAGATTTGATGTGAAACCTGTGATACCGAGCCCGTATTATGGTTCCGGAGCCCGGAACAGGTTCAATATGTCTATTATGTGTTATCTGTGAAATTTGGTAAGAAACGGACTTAGTTTGACGTGATTTGGATCATAAATGGGAAAAAATGAAGTTTAAGAAGTTTTGAGAATTTCTATAGATTTTGAGGTTTAATTCGATGTTTATGATGTTATTTTGGTAATTTAATTGCTCGAACAAGTCCATAGGATATTTTTGGGGTTGTGTACATATTTGGTTTTGAGCCCCGAGGGCTCGGGTGAGTTTCGGGTAGGTGTCGGGGTGTAGAAACATAGAAAATCTAGTGTAAAACCTCAGTTTTTTATGTCTGGTATTGTCTACTATGCGATCGCATAGGCCCTTCCGCGATCGCATAGCTTTGACCTTCCGCGATCGCATACCCTTCCTCGCGATCACGTAGCTTAGAAACCAGACCACTATGCGATCGCAATCCTTCCTTCGCGATCGCATAGACCAATTCCACCCAGTCATTTTAAAAACCAAAAACAGAATGTATTACGGGATTCTTCACTATTTTTCACACTCTTTCTTCTCCACACCTCCTTGGGCAATTTTTTAAGAACCTCTTCACCATAGCTTCATAGGTATGTAATCCTAACCTCGTTTTCTTCCATTTTTATCAACACTCACTAGATTCTAGGCCTAAAAACATGTGATTCAGGGTAGAAAATTGGGGTTTTGGGTAGAGTTAGGGCTTTTTGATTATTTGGGAATTTGACCTCGTTTTGGGGTCGGATTTCAAAACAAATTACATATTCGGACTCGTGGGTGAATGAGTGATCGGGTTTTGGTCCGAACCTCGTGTTTGGACCAAGCGGGCCCGGGGTCGATTTTTGGAATTTTGGAAAGAAAGTTAGGGATTCTATATTTAAGCATTGGAATTGAATTGTTAAGCATTTATTGATGTTATTGAGTCAATTATGTCTAGATACTATTGATTTGGAGACGGGTTCGAAAGGAAAAGCGGTGTTAGAGGCTTGATTTGGATTCTTGGAGTCGAGGTAAGTGTTTGGCCTAACCTTAGCTTGAGGGAATAGGTATTGAGTCCTAATTGATACGTGTTTATTCCACATTCAACGTATAGATGAGGTGACGAGTACCTATATGTTGTTGTCGAGCATGACCGTGGGTCAGATATTTGCAATTTTATGATGTTTATTGGATTTTACTGTGTTCACGGGTTTGGTATCCATTTGTTAGTTATTCAATTGATGGAAATTCTTGGTTATGAGTATTGTTAAGTAGCTGATCGGTTGGGGAACTTTATGTTGGATTACATACTTGTGTAGGATTGGTTATAGCTGTGTTCCTTGCCGGGACGGTATTATTCTTGTTGATTATTTCGTGCATTTAAGGTTTCTTATTGTTGATTTCATGCCTACTGTTGTTTTTATATTGTTTATGCACGAGGGGACATTCTGTGCCGAGTGTTTGTGAGGTTATGCAGGAGGGGACATTCCGTGCCGAGTGTTTATTTATTAATTGCACGAGGGGACATTCCGTGCCGAGTGTTTGTGAGGTTATGCACGAGGGGACATTCCATGCCGAGTGTTTATTTATTTATTGCACGAGGAGAAATTATGTGCCGAGTGTTTATTTATTTATTGCACGAGGGGACATTCTGTGCCGAGTGATTATGAGGTTATGCACGAGGGGACATTCCGTGCCGAGTGTTTATGTATTTATTTATGCACGAGGGATATTTTGTGCCGAGTGTTTTTGGCGAGGTTATAGCACGAGGGGACATGCCGTGCCATTTCTGTTTATTTACTTGTTCAGAGTTGTTAATTCCTGTTGTTATTTATACATTTCAGTTGTTATCGTATTCTGTCATTTCAGTGAATTGTTGCCCCTTTTCCCCAGCATGTTAGCTCCATTTTTGTGCTTATCTGGTATTTCTTGTCATTACTTCTTTATTACATTATTGAACTGTACAGGTATTCGTTATTTGTCGTGTCCAAGCCTCGTCACTACTTCGCCGAGGTTAGGCTCGGCACTTACTCAGTACATGGGGTTGGTTGTACTGATGTTGCACCTGCACTTCTTTATGTTGTGTAGATTACGGAGCCGGACCCAGTGGACATTGTGCGAGGGAGTATCCTTCAGTCCACGGCGACACCGAGGTAGTCCTGCAGGCGTCCGCAGGCCTTGGCGTCACCATCTATTTCTTTCCTTCTGTCTTATCTTGTATTTCTAGACAGCTACACTTGTTTATTGCAGACTCATTTTTTTAGTAAATCTTAGACTGTCTGTGAAATTGTGATACCAGTTCTGGGGGTGTATTTAAGGAAATTTCATAAGATTTATTATTTAAGTTGTTGAATTTCTTATATTCCGCATTTCTAGTTATAACTGTTCTAGTTTACCACTGTTATTTCAATTGTCTATAATAAAGAAATAAATGTAATATTCGGAGCATTGGCTTGTCTAGCGGGTTCAACGTTAGACGCCATCACGACCTGAAGGTGGGATTTCGGGTTGTGACAAGTTGGTATCAAAGCACTAGGTTGCCTAGGTCTCACAATTCACGGACAAACTTGGTAGAGTCTGAGGGATCGGTACGGAGACGTCTGTACTTATCCCCCAGAGGCTGCAAAGTTAGGAATAACTTCACATTTCTTCTTCTCTGTCGTGCAGTTTGAATTCTAAATGCTAACTGATTTTCTATTCTATTCTCTCGCAGATGGAGAGAACGCGTGCTTCCTCATCTACCAATCAGCAGCCCGATCCTCCTATTGCAGCTCCTACAAGGGGCCGAGGCCGTGCTAGAGGCGGCGACAGAGCTGGGGCTTAGCCCAGAGTAGCAGCCTCAGTAGAGGACGCCACAGGTAGACTTTTCCGGTGAGGTTCCTGCTCAGACGGTTCCGGTTGGACCAGCTCAGGTCCCAGAGTGATTCATTGCCACCCCGGTTCTTCAGGATGCTCTGGTCCTCTTTGTGGGCCTTATGGAGGGTGTGGCTCAGGCCGGTCTTTATACTACTTCACCAGCCGTCTCTCAGGCTGGGGGAGGGACCCAGACCCTTCTACCCATACACCAGAGCAGCTAGCTCCTCAGTTCCAGACTCCAGTACGTCAGAAAGCTGGAGTAGCTCAGGGATTGTGGCACCGGCAGTTGAGGGGCAGCTATTTCTGCCAACGCTTTGTGGAGATTAGATCAGTTCACCAAGCTATTTCCTACTACATTTACTGGTGTACCATAATAGGATCCCTATGATTACTTGGATAGTTTCTATGAGGTTCTTCGGAACATGGGTATCGTGGAGTCCAATGGAGTTGATTTTGCTACATTCCGTCTTTCTGGTATCGCCAAGTCTTGGTGTAGGGACTTCTGTTTGACCAGACCAGCTGGGTCTTCACCTTTGACTTGGGCTCAGTTCTCCGCGTTATTCTTGGGGAAGTTTCTTCTAGTTACTCAGAGGGAGGATCTTCGGAGGCAGTTTGAGTGCCTTCAGCAGGGATCTATGACTGTTACACAGTATGAGACCAGGTTCATTACTCTGGACCGACATGCTATCATGATACTCCCCACTGATCGTGAGAGGGTGAGGAGGTTTATAGAGGGTCTAGCTCAGCCTATTAGACTCTAGATGGCCAGGGAGACAGGTACCGATATTTCATTTCAGGAGGCGGCCAATGTGGCCAGACGGATTGAGATGGTCTTATCACAGGGCAGCGGTCAAGGGTCTGACAAGAGGCCTCGTCATTTTGGCTGATTTAGTGGTGCCTCATCTGGAGGTAGAGATTCTTTTGGCAGAGGTCATCCTCCTAGACCATTCCAGTCAGCACTCCAGGTATCTCGTAGTGCACCACCAGCTCCTATCAGTGCACCGCCGCTTCAGAGCTTCCAGAGTGGTTATTCTGGTCGTCAGAGACAGTTTCAGGGACAACATTCTCAACAGCCGAGGTCTTGCTTCACTTGTGGTGGCGTGGGGCACATTGCCAGGTTCTGCCCCCGAGCTTCTAGTGGCTCTCAGTATCAGGGTTCTCGTGCTATGATTCCCGCACCAGGTGCACCCCCATCCCCTCATCCAGCTAGGGGTGGAGGTCGAGGTTCCATAGGTGGAGGCCAGACAGTTAGAGGTGGAGGACAGGCCACGAGAGGTAGAGGTCAGGTCGCATCCGCAGTAGGCCGACCCAGGGATGTTCAGATTGGAGGGGCGCCACCCCGATACTATGCTATTCCTGCCAAGCCCGAGGCTGAGGCCTCTGATGCAGTCATTACAGGTATGGTTTTGGTTTGCAGCAAAGATGCTTCAGTTTTATTTGGTTCGGGTTCTACATTCTCCTATGTGTCTTCATACTTTGCCCCTTATCTGAGTATGCCCCGTGATTTCCTGAATACTTCTGTATATGTGTATACACCGGTGGGTGATTCTATTATGGTAGATCGAGTCTACCGTTCATGCTTAGTGGTTATTGGTGGTCTGGAGACTCAGGTAGATCTTTTGCCTCTTGATATGGTTGACTTTGATGTTATATTGGGGATGGATTGGTTATCTCCCTATCATGCTATTCTGGACTGTCATGCCAAGACAATGACCTTGGCCTTACCAAGAATACCTCATTTGGAGTGGAGAGGGACTCCTAGTCATTCTTCAGGTAGAGTTATTTCATATATGAAGGCTCGGCGCATGGTCGAGAAGGGTTGTTTGGCATATTTGGCCTATGTTCGTGATTCTAGTGCTGAGGTTCCTTCTATGGAGTCTGTGCCCGTGGTTAGTGAGTTTCCAGAGGTATTCCCTGCTGACATACTGGGTATGCCACCCGAAAGGGATATTGACTTTTGTATTGAGGTGGCTCCGGGCACTCAGCCCATTTCTACTCCGCCATATCGTATGGCCCTGCCAGAGCTGAAGGAATTGAAGGATCAGTTGCACGATTTGTTGGATAAAGGCTTCATCAGGCCTAGTGTTTCTCCTTGGGGTGCCCCAGTGTTGTTTGTCAAGAAGAAAGATGGCTCGATGAGGATGTGTATTGACTACCAGTAATTGAACAAGGTTACTATCAAGAATAAGTATCCTTTGCCGAGAATTGATGATTTATTTGACTAGTTCAGGGTGCTACAGTGTTTTCCAAGATTGACTTGAGATCTGGTTACCATCAGTTGAGGATTAGGGCATCTGATGTCCCTAAGACAGCCTTTCACACACGGTATGGGCAGTATGAGTTCTTGGTGATGTCTTTTGGATTGACAAATGCCCCCGCTGCTTTTATGGAGTTGATGAACTGAGTGTTCAGGCCATATTTGGATTCGTTTATTATAGTCTTCATTGATGATATTTTGATTTACTCCCGTAGACGAGAGGAGAATGAGCAGCACCTTCGAGTCGTCCTCCAGACTCTGAAGGACAGCCAATTTTATGCCAAATTTTCCAAGTGTGAGTTCTGGTTGAGTTCGGTTGCATTTCTAGGCCATGTGGTATCATCTGAGGGTATCCCAAGAAGATTTCAACAGTTAGAGATTGGCCTAGACCCACCTCAGCTACAGAGATCCGGAGTTTCTTGGGCTTAGCAGGCTATTATCACCGGTTTGTGGAAGGTTTTTCATCCATTGCAGCCCCGATGATCAAGTTGACCCAGAAGGGTGCCCAATTCAGGTGGTCTGATGAGTGTGAGGCAAGATTTCAGAAGCTCAAGGCAGCCTTGACCACGGCACCGGTGTTAGTTTTGCCCACGGGTTCAGGGCCTTATACCGTGTGTTGTGATGCTTCACGGGTGGGACTTGGTGTAGTGTTGATGCAGGATGGCAAGATTATAGCCTATGCTTCTCGTCAGTTGAAGGTTCATGAGAAGAACTATCCAGTTCATGATTTGGAGTTAAACGCTATTTTTCATGCGTTGAAGATCTGGAGGCATTATCTATATGGTGTGTCCTGTGAGGTGTTCACGGATCATAAGAGTTTGCAGTATTTGTTCAAGCAGAAGGAGTTGAATATGAGGCAGAGGAGATGGTTAGAGCTGTTGAAGGACTATGACATTACCATCTTATATCATCCGGGGAAGGCCAATGTGGTGGCTGATGCTTTGAGCCAGAAGTCAGCCAGTATGGGTAGTCTTGCTTTTATACCAGTTGGTGAGCGACCGTTCGCTTTGGATGTTCAAGATTTGGCCAATCGGTTCATGAGATTGGAGGTTTCTAAGACTGGCAGTGTTTTGGCCCATACTATGGCCCGTTCTTCATTGTATGATCGTATCCGGGCCAGGTAGTATGATGATCGTCATTTATGTGTTCTTAGAGATATGGTCCGGCACGGAGGTGCCAAGCAGGTCACAGTTGATGATGAGGGAGTTTTGAGGATGCAGGGTCGTATTTGTGTACCTGATGTTGATGGCATTCGGGAGTTGATATTGCAGGAGGCCCATAGTTCCCGGTATTCCATTCATCCGGATGCCGCAAAGATGTACCAGGATCTACGGCAACATTATTGGTGGCGGAAGATGAAGAAGGATATTGTAGCATATGTAGCTCGGTGCTTGAACTGTCAGCTGGTTAAGTACGAGCACCAGAGACCCGGTGGTTTTGATGCAGCATATTGAGCTTCCTGAGTGGAAGTGGGAGCGTATTACCATGAATTTCTTAGTTGGGCTCCCACAGACTCAGAGGATGATTGATGCGGTGTGGGTCATTGTGGATAGGCTGACCAAGTCAGCACACTTCATTCCTGTATCAGTTTCGTATTCTTCGGAGAAGTTGGCAAAGATCTACATCATGGAGATTGTTCGCCTGCATGGTATGCCCGTGTCCATTATTTCTGATCGAGATACTCAGTTTACCTCCCACTTCTGGAGGGTATTTCAACGTGAGTTGGGCACGAGTTGAGTTGAGCACAACATTTCATCCTCAGACGGACCGACAGTCCGAGCGTACTATTCAGATTTTGGAGGATATGTTGCGAGCATGTGTCATTGATTTTGGAGGTTCATGGGACCAGTTCTTGACTTTAGTTGAGTTTTCCTACAACAACAACTATCAGTCGAGCATTCAGATGGCTCTATATAAGGCATTGTATGGTAGGCGGTGTCAGTCACCAGTTGGGTGGTTCGAGCTGGGAGAGGCTAGATTGTTGGGTTCAGAGTTAATCCAGGATGCCTTGGATAAAGTGAAGATTATTCAAGATAGACTTCGTACAGCCCAGTCCAGGCAGAAGAGTTATGCGGATCGTAGAGTTCGTGATTTGGCATTTATGATTGGAGACCGTGTATTTCTTCGAGTGTCGCCCATAAAGGGCGTGATGAGGTTCGGGAAGAAGGGCAAGTTGCGCCCTAGGTACATTGGTCAATTTGAGGTTCTGGACAAGGTAGGAGAGGTGACCTGCAGACCTGCTTTGCCACCTAGTTTATCAGTGTGCATCCTGTGTTTCATGTATCTATGCTTCAGAGGTATATTGATGATCCCTCTCTTGTGCTTGACTTCAGCGGTGTCCAGTTGGACAAGGATTTGACTTACGAGGAGGAGCCGGTAGCCATATTAGCTCGGCAGGTTCGTCAGTTGAGATCAAAGAGTTATCCTTCGATTCGTGTTCAGTGGAGCGGTCAACATGTTAAGGCAACTACCAGAGAGTCCGAGTCCGATATGCGAAGCCGATATCCCCATCTTTTCCACGATTCAGGTACCATTCTATGTTCGTTCGAGGACGAATGGTTGTTTTAGAGGTGGAGATTGTGATGACCCAAAAGGTCATCCTGTGTAATTTTAGCTAAATATGTGTTCCGAGGCCCTAAAAGCCTCCTTTTATCTCACCTCGATATGTGTGCGCAGCCCGAGCGTGTAGCCGGGAAGTGGTTATGAAGAAAATTGATAAATTGATGAGTTTATAATAATTATATTAATAAAGTTGACCTTGGTCAATATTTTTGGTAAACGGACCCGGACCCGTGATTTGACGGTCCCGGAGGGTCCGTAGGAAAATATGGGACTTGGGCGTATGTCCGGAATCGAATTCCGAGGTCTCGAATCCGAGAAATGAATTTTTAAAGAAAATTGTTTTCTGAAAAATATAAAGGTCTTTGAAAATGAGATTTGATGTGAAACCTGTGATACCGGGCCCGTATTATGGTTCCGGAGCTCGGAACAGGTTCAATATGTCTATTATGTGTTATCTGTGAAATTTGGTAAGAAACGGACTTAGTTTGACGTGATTTGGATCATAAATGGGAAAAAATGAAGTTTAAGAAGTTCTGAGAATTTCTATAGATTTTGAGGTTTAATTCGATGTTTATGATGTTATTATTGTGATTTACTTGCTCGAACAAGTCCGTAGGATGTTTTTGGGGTTGTGTGCATAGTTGGTTTTGAGCCCCGAGGGCTCGGCTGAGTTTCGGGTAGGTGTCGGGGTGTAATAACATAGAAAATTTGGTGTAAAACCTCAGTTTCTGATGTCTGGTGTGGTCTACTATGCGATCGCATAGGCTTTTCCGCGATCGCATAGCTCTGTGCTGAGGGGAGTGATCTATGACACTATGCGATCGCATAGTGTGTTCCACGATCGCATAGTGTAGTAGTAGGCTGTAGGGGGGGGGGGGGNCGTAGCTTAGAAACCAGACCACTATGCGATCGCAATCCTTCCTTCGCGATCGCATAGACCAATTCCGCCCAGTCATTTTAAAGACCAAAAACATAATGTATGACGGGATTCTTCACCATTTTTCACAAAATCTTTCTTCTCCACACCTCCTTGGGCGATTTTTGAAGAACCTCTTCACCATAGCTTCATAGGTATGTAATCCTAACCTCATTTTCTTCCATTTTTATCAACACCCACTAGATTCTTGGCCTAAAAACATGTAAGTAAGGGTAGAAAATTGGGGTTTTGGGTAGAGTTAGGGCTTTTTGATTATTTGGGAATTTGACCTCGTTTTGGGGTTGGATTTCAAAACAAATTAGATATTCTGACACGTGGGGGAATGGGTGATCAGGTTTTGGTTTGAACCTCGTGTTTGGACCAAGCGGACCCGGGGTCAATTTTTGGAATTTTTGAAAGAAAGTTGGGAATTCTATGTTTAAGCATTGGAATTGAATTGTTAAGAATTTATTGATGTTGTTGAGTCAATTATGTCTAGATACTATTGATTTGGAGTCGGGTTCGAAAGCAAAAGCGGTGCTAGAGGCTTGATTTGGATTCTTGGAGTCGAGGTAAGTGTTTGGCCTAACCTTAGCTTGAGGGAATAGGTATTGAGTCCTAATTGCTACGTGTTTATTCCATGTTCAACATATAGATGAGGTGACGAGTACCTATATGTTTTTGTCCAGCATGACCGTGGGTCAGATATTTGCACTTTTACTATATTTATTGGATTTTACTGTGTTCACGGGTTTGGTATCCATTAGTTAGCTATTCATTGGATGAAAATTCTTGGTTATGAGTATTGTTGAGTAGTTGATCGGTTGGGGAACTTTATGTTAGTTATAGTTGTGTCCCTTGCCGGGACGGTATTATTCTTGTTGATTATTCCGTGCATTTAAGGTTTCTTATTGTTGATTTCATGCCAACTGTTGTTTTTATATTGTTTATGCACGAGGGGACATTCTGTGCCGAGTCTTTGTGAGGTTATGCATGAGGGGACATTCCGTGCTTATTTATTTATTGCACGAGGGGACATTCCGTGCCGAGTGTT
Source organism: Nicotiana knightiana (assembly GCA_005239525.1). NCBI lineage: Eukaryota > Viridiplantae > Streptophyta > Magnoliopsida > Solanales > Solanaceae > Nicotiana > Nicotiana knightiana. Next base: position 83,887 of record ML388881.1, read on the forward strand.
TGTGAGGTTATGCACAAGGGGACATTCCATGCTGAGTGTTTATTTATTTATTGCACGAGGGGACATTCCGTGCCGAGTGTTTGTGAGGTTATGCACAAGGGGACATTCCATGCTGAGTGTTTATTTATTTATTGCACGAGAGGACATTCCATGCGAGTGTTTGTTTATATATTGCATGAGGTGACATTCAGTGCCGAGTGTTTGTGAGGTTATGCACGAGGGGACATTCCGTGACGAGTGTTTATTTATTTATTGTACGAGGTGACATTCCGTGGCGAGTGTTTATTTATTTATTGCACGAGGGGACATTCCGTGTACGAGGGGACATTCCGTGCCGAGTATTTATTTATTTATTTATGCATGAGGGGACATTCCGTGCCGAGTGTTTTTGGCGAGGTTATAGCATGAAGGGACATGCCGTGTCGTTTCTGTTTATTTACTTGTTCGGAGTTGTTAATTCCTGTTGTTATTTATACATTTAAGTTGTTATCGTATTCTGTCATTTCAGTGAATTGTTGCCCCTTTTCCCCAGCATGTTAGCTCCATTTTTGTGCTTATCTGGTATTTCTTGTCATTACTTCTTTATTACATTATTGAACTGTACAGGTATTCGTTATTTGTCGTAAACTAGCATCGTCACTACTTCGCCGAGGTTAGGCTCGGCTCTTACTCAGTACATGAGGTCGGTTGTACTGATGTTGCACCTGCACTTCTTTATGTTGTGTAGATTATGGAGCTGGACCTAGTGGATATTGAGCGAGGGAGTATCTTTCAGTCCACGGCGACACTGAGGTAGTCCTGCAGGCGTCAGCTGGCCTTGGCGTCACCATCTATTTCTTTCCTTATGTCTTATCTTGTATTTCTAGACAGCTACACTTGTTTATTGTAGACTCATGTTTTTAGTAAATCTTAGAGTGTCCATGAAATTGTGATACCAGTTCTGGGGGTGTATTTAAGGAAATTTCGTAAGATTTATTATTTAAGTTTTTGAATTTCTTATCTTCCGCATTTCTAATTATAAATGTTCTAATTTACCACTGTTAATTCAATTGTCCATAATAAAGAAATAAATGTAATATTCAGAACATTGGCTTGTCTAGCGGGTTCAACGTTAGACGTCATCACGGCCTGAAGGTGGGATTTTGGGTCGTGATATAGACTACCCGGACGATAGCATAATTAGTAGCTACGTACGGACTCTTGTCACCTCGTACGTACGTAACCCCCACATATATGAGCACATAATAATTCATTTTCATCAATGGGGTTAACTCTCTTACAGGGTTAAAAAGGAGACGTACCTCGCTCCGAAATTCCATAACCGACTCTCATGTCTTCCCAACAACTCCAACCGATGCCCAACACTCCAAAACTAGCCAATAAATGTGCAAATTCATAAATATATACTCTAATAATCATTACAATCTAATTTACAACAATTTCCACCTCCGCTCGAAAAGTCAATAAAAAACACCATCGGGCTCATGGCCCGGATTCCAAAAATTTTCGAAGATAAACATTATCCATAACCCCACGAACTCAAATATATAATTTTTTCTCAATTCCATGCCCAATTTCGTGGTCAAAATCGAAAAATACCAATTTCTAGGTTTCTTCCAAAATTCCCAAATTTCTACAAATTTTTATGTCTAAATCCATATATAATCTGAGTATTTAACTTGCAATAGGTGGGAATCACTTACCTTGACATAGATGAATAAAATATCCCTTCCAAGAGCTCCAAAAATCGCCCCACCAAATGAAAAATGGAGGAAAAATGGCCAAGTCCTGTCTTTAAAACAACCTGCCCAGGCCAGGCCCTTCTCTGCATTCGTGATCAAAGCCTCGCGTTCTCGAAGGCTGCAGACAACACTGCTTCGTGTTCGCGGTTGTAGCTCCACGTTTGCGAAGGCCAAACTACTCCAGGCCCTCACTCCGCTTTCTTTTCGCATTTGCGACCCCTGTGTCGCGTTCGCGTAAGCTTCCTTAGGCAACTCTCTGCATTTGCGACCTTCGCCTCGCATTTGCGAAGGCCAAAACCCAGCTGCCTCAAATTCCTCTTCGCGAACACGAGACACCGTTCGCGTTCGCGATGAAGGAAACCAGATACTAGCAACAATAGTCCAAAACAGCCCGAAATGATTCGAAACCATCCCGAAACATACCCGTGCAATCACACGAACCAGTCCCATAACATAACACGGACCTGTTCGAGGTCTCAAATCACATCAAACAACATCAAAATCATGAATCACACCCCTATTTAAGTTCAATGAACTTTAGAACTTCAAACTTCTACATTCGATGCTGAAACCCATCAAATCACGTCCGATTGACCTCAAATTTTGCACATAAGTCACATTCGACATTATGGACCTACTCCAACTTCCGGAATCGGAATTTGACCCCGATATCAAAAGGTCCACTTCTGGTTAGACTTCTCGAAAACCTTCAAATTTCTAACTTTCCCCAAATGACCCCGAAATGACCTACGGGCCTCCAAATCCACTTTCGGACGCGCTCCCAATACCAGAATCACCATACGGAGCTATTCCCAAACTAGGAATCCCAAAGGACATCGATAACATTGAAATACACGTCAACCCAAATTTATGAAATTCTTCCAAAACGCCAACTTCTACAATAGGCGTCGAAACGCTCCAGGGCCATCCAAAACCTAATTCAGACATACGCCCCAGTCCGAATCATCATACAAACCTATTGGAACCTTCAAATCCTTACTCCAAGGTCGTTTACTAAAAATCACACTTTAGTCAATTCCTCCAACTTAAGGTTTCCAAAATTAGAATTCTTTTTCCAAATCAACTGCGAACTTCCCGAAATTCAATTCCGACCACACGTACAAGTCATGACACCTGAACTGAAGCTTCTCAGGGCCTCAAACCGCTGAACGACACGCTAGAGCTAAAAACGACAGGTCAGGTCGTTACATTCTCTCCTACTTAAACATACGTTCATCCTCGAACGTGCTAAGAACTTCTCCGGAGTTGCCCAAAATCATTGTTTAACACCTCGTGCACCTACCCGTGCTACCACAACCCAGATGAGCACATTAACTCGAACAAACATGAAAATCCTCCCTTTTATCTAGTAAAATATGCCTAAATACCAAATTCCAACTTCTGAAATTCTCTACCAGGTCTGTTTCCAACCTACGAACAATGTATCCATCACTACACGATGTACCAATACATGATTGTATACTCTTACTGAATTCACACCATGCATTGTATTACTCACACGACCATAATGACATCCCCTGACAACAATGGCCGAGATCTCATGAATCTGATGCCCACAACACACCTCATAAAACATATAAGTCTAGTTTCAGCTCTCGCAATACTGCCACCACAAAAGAGATGTGTAAAAACTCATGACCACCAGCCGAATCACAACTCATGGAGTCTCTCCTCCCGACAAGAACCATTACCTCATTTTGGACTGAATATCTATATTTACTCTTTAATGCGCCTCACATAAATCTAATCGCATTGATCCCGAGTTCAATAATCTCGTCTCACCTAGTACAAGTTGTTCAGGCAATAAGCCACCTCAGACACTTCCAAAAGTCTTACATGATGCCACAATATGCCAACAAGCTACAAACTCGAACATGATACATAAGGGAAAACGAACTCTGGAAAGAACTACTCAACCCACATAACTAATTTAAACAATCGAAAAGATACTATGAACCTTCGTCAGAAAATGAGAATCAAAACACACATTAATAGATATGGGAGACTGTACTTAACATCACACTGTTGCGGCGTGCAACCCGATCCACACATGATATCGTTGCTGCATGCAACCCTATCCAATCATGATACCTGTGGCGGCGTGCCACCCGATCCAACAACATACCCGTGGTGGCATGCCACCTGATCCACACATAATAATCTATAAAGAAATACTTACCGAGCTAAAATACTCATACATGCGAAATACTCGAATATCAACCACAAGCACGCGAAGTGCATAACACAAATTCTGGGGAGACGGACAACGCTATATGCTACGAAACTCAAGCACAACTAAGGTGCAATTAATGACATGTATCTTGAGAGCCATCCTGCTCTCACAACACCACAAATTACATGGGATCTCAACACGAGTTCGAATAATCAAACCACCTCACAACCCACATGGCAAAATAGAAATTACACGGAGTGGATGATGACAGAGATAACATCCAAGACCCGAAGACTCCTACGTAAATAGCGCTAAGCTGAAATAAACACATACGACCTGATATAAGGCCCACATTAACATTTAGATCCACCCACGGATCTCAAGTTGATTCTGACCGTACCACACTGTGATCATTCTGCCACAAAAGAACAACCGTCATTCTGGTACAAACATCCATAGTTCATAAACAAATGAAAAGAGCGTCTTCCAGGCCTAAACCATCACATTAGCGATAGTACCATAATATCCATACTTGGTTATAATCTTCAATCAATCAAGTGACCATAGGTAGCAATTATACCATATTCCCGTGGGATACGCTCCCGTGACCTTCCGCACAAAGTAACAAAGTCTACACATCCATACCATCGGCCATACAATGCCGTAAGGTGAATCGAGAATCCGCAAATCAGTACGCAAGGCCTCTGACATGAGACACCAATATCTCAGGCGATGCTAAAGACAATACTAGCTTACTCTAACCATATGAATCCTTTCTTGCTCATCCAAGCTCGTGATATTCTTGTCAACACCAAACTGCAACCTTGATCTACAACTCCCACTTCCCATGCCACTCACTGTATCTAACATGCCAATATGCGAGAATACAAAAATTCCATAATAACCTTTGATCCAATGATAGAATAAACACTCCATCATATAGAAACATTCCACTTAACTCATTTCAGGAGAACCATTGCGACATACGACTGAATTCTCATTACCGCAGAGAATACAACCCCAAGTAGTGGTCTAAACCACCATAACGAGATCCATCTACACATAACAGGCCATAATAATCGAATACTTCCCAATAAATCAAATTACGGCAGTCGTCACGCCTCGCACGTACCACCATAAATCACATGTATAACTTAACACGCTAAAAGAACTGATCATTGCCACCATCATGCTAATTCAACCATCGCTAACTGATCCGACTCCTTCTAGTTTACTATGGACTTGCCTTAGGAATAATAGTAGCTCCATTCAAACATAACGAACTCAAATCCGCACTCATCCTTAGTGAACTTATTTCACGAGACCACTCTATCTCTAAAACCCACGAACCATTTCATACCCTTCTTGTGCGTATCTTCGCATATTCAACTGGTACACCCATTCTGGAAATTCCTCTATGAATCCAAAGTTATTTTCTCCCGTTACATTAAATGTTGCACCGTAGTCCAAAGATAACATAGAACACTCCAAGCCCCCTTTCCATAACCTACTGCAAAAGCTCGATACTTAACCATACTACTTGACTCGAAATCCTTAGGCACCGCACTTTAACCTTTGAATCCACTATGACCGTTGATGAGAGTCACCCACTCTGACTTGGTCCCAAATATAATCAAACTCTAAGGCCCTTCTAGCACGTGAACACCCTCTCATCGAAGTACCCGGTTTAATTCCTTTCCCTTGTACATTACTCCCACTGGAAGTAGAAACTCTGAGTCTTCTCAAAACTGAACATGAATCTATAAGGACCAAGTATAACACACATTCCTAGAATCCTTTGCTCAAATTACCACTGATGTTTTCTTTCCTTAGTCGTAATAACCCACCAATACACTGATAACTAGAAACCTCACAAGTAGACAACCATGCAATCCAATCGTAGATGATGGGGCTCTCCTACTTAGCTTGAAGCTACAAATTTCATAACCTTGGAACCTACCAAAATTCCTTATTCTTCATTGACACTACCTCGCACAATCGACCCGCTAAATTCCTCGAATCTTCCTATTAACCATTTCATGAACACTCTGAATCACTTTACATATTCGACCTCTTACCGGATAGCCAGTAAAATTCTTCGTAGAAGCTTCATCAACACCACGCAACCGCTAACCTGCTCACAGGAGATATCCCACCTGTGGAAATTCCATTCCAACCTCTTTCAATGACGTTGCACCGAGTACAATTACTATGAAACCAATGAACCCTCTCGAGCTCGAGCTCGTGCTCATTCACCACCTATACGTGTCCATTTACTACCCATTGACATCAACTACAGGTGCCAATACATCCCAATCCGTAGTCATATTGCATCCCTCTTCATATCAAGCAACTCCTTCCTGTCGTATCCAATCTTCCTTAGTATAGTAGCCATTATTCCAAATTGGTCCGTAGACCTACTCACTGCCACCATGAATACCAAATCACTCTAAACTTTTCTCAAGGCGTGTAGCTATCCTACCGCATAACCCGTATGCTACTCTGTCACTCTCCCACTTTGGTCAACCCTCTGCTTTAAGCAACTACTCGACTTCCGTTTCTCACACTTGGCCTTCTAGAAATTTAACCACCACAAAACACCTCCCATATGTCCTTCATCATCCTCCGGTGCCTAGTTGTTGCCTTAAATCAAAATCCGTCTATGTAGCACTTGAACCAATAGATCGCTACCAACTTTAAATCCTCTTCGAAGATCATCCTTCTCGAACCATCAACACTACAAACACCGATTCGATCCTGAACCACTGCACACCACGATCTCTAATAGCCTCTTCCCCAGCACCATTTCACAATACTCCTCCCTAAAGACGAATTGAAGAAGACCATAACACCGGAGAACTTAACGCATTCAACAAGGACGATGACACCACATAACAATAGAGAACTCTACCATGCTCGGAAATAAAATACTAAATCTCTGAATCATGCACTGATTAAAACCTCCTTTCAGATCATTCACTACCTCAACGCCTAGACAAGCATCCTACTATTACACAAACACTGTGCGATAGCAACACATGAATCGTCATAAAAATCAATTCCAAATCTCAAGACCTTAGGTAATACTGATACTGAGCTAAAACGACAGGAGGACCTTCCGCAAGGCGACGGCGATAGACCCATCAAATACGCAACGAGAAACATCCTGTACCACCTCTGTAGTACCATTCCAGTTCCTTGATTCCCAATTGATAAAAAGCTTCACATAGCATAAGATTGAATAGGAAAGAAATGAAGGCATAAGCCTCAAAGGAATCAAGTCGTACAATGAGGATTCAAGAAAGGAAGTGCTCCTAACAATCCTGTAGCCTCTTGAAGATGAGTACAGACGTCTCCGTACCTATCCGCAAGACTCTAATAGACTTGCTCATGACTCGTGAGACCTATGTGAACCTAGTGCTTTAATACCATGTTGTCACGACCCAAAATCTATTAAAGTTCATGGCGGCGTCGGACAACACTGTCAAGCCAGCCAACAATAAATTCTTAATTTGGTTCCCATTTCAGTATTTTAGAAATCATATTTTCCTTCAATTAACTAGTAAAAGATGGAATTTACAGAGTAGAGAATAATATTTTTAACAATTTTAATACATGACAACCCATAATCACCCCAAAACCCGATGCCACAAGTGCATGAGCATCGTCTAAGAATATAAAATAAAATATAGCATTTGTCCGGAATACAAATTGGACGGGAGAAATACAAATATTCTGAAGGAGACTCTGATGGTTGCGGGTCAAAATATGGACTGCAGCTCACCTAAGTCTCCGCATGCATACACAGATTTGCTCTCACAAGGCCGCTAACATAAATGCACCTGCACAAAAATGTGCAGCAAGTGTAGTATGAGTACGTAAAAAATCAACGCGTACCCAATAAGTATCCCGTCTAACCTCGAAGAAGCAGAGACGAGGGGTCGACCCCGACACTCACTATGGGCTATCAATAAAATGTCGATATTATAATTAAACATGTATTATATTAAACAATGGAAGGCTCAATAATCGTTAAGTAAGTAAATATTTCATTTATTATTTAGGAAATCTCCATCTCTGATTTCGTCATTTAACAATTTATATCTCAAGCCAATGAAGAAATAACAAATATTATTAATTCCAAAGATTTATCATGCGCAAACACTGTCGAGGTCGTACTTCCTATTCCAACATAAATATTTAAATGGTGCACTACTGAGGGTCGAACGACACGACCTTAGATGCATCTATCTGTTACCACGACGTTCGACCCACTCCACAAAAGAAAATACTTTTAAGAAATACAAATTTTCAATAATAGTGAAGTGTCCCATTTACAACTTCAAGTAAGTGAAATTTAACCTTTTACAACTCTTTTATCGAATTCCAATATCAGTTAAGAAATTATGTTATCAAGTAGGGGAAAACATTCCAGGTATAACATGATATGGGTCCTAGACTACCCGAACAATAGCATAATTAGTAGCTATGTACGGACTCTCGTCACCTCGTGCGTACATAGCCCCACATAGATGAGCACATAATAATTCATTTTCACCTATAGGGTTAATTCCCTCTTACAAGGTTAGAAAGGAGACGTACCTCGCTCCGAAAGTCCATAACCGGCTCCCAAGCTTTCCCAACAACTCCAATCGATACCCAAAACTCCAAAACTAGCCAATAAATGTTCAAATTCATAAATATATACTATAATACTCATTACAATCCAATTTTCAACAATTTTCAACTCCGCTAGACAAGTCTATAAAATATCACTTTCGGGCCCACATGCCTGGATTCCAAAAATTTTCGAAGATAAATATTATCCATAACCCCACGAACTCAAATATATAATTTATTCTCAATTCCATGTCAAATTTCGTGGTCAAAATCCAAAAATACCAATTTCTAGGTTTCTTTCAAAATTCTCAAATTTCTACAAATTTCCATGTCTAAATCCATATATAATTCTTGTAATTAAATTGCAATAGGTGGAATCACTTACCTTGAAATAGATGACAAAAATCTCCCTTCCAAGAGCTCCAATAATCGGCCAACCAAATGAAAAATGGAGGAAAAATGGCCAAGTCCTGTCTTTAAAACAGTCTGCCCAGGCCAACCCTTATTTGTGTTGATCAAAGCCTCACATTCGCGAAGGCTGCAAACAGCACTGCTTCGCGTTCGCGGCTGGAGCTCCACGTTCGCGAAGGACAAACTACTCCAGGCCCCCACTCCATTTTCTTCTTACGTTCGCGACTCCTGTGTCGCGTTCGTGTAAGCTTCCTTTGGTAACTCTCTGCGTTTGCGACTTTCGCCTCGCGTTCATGAGGCCAAAACCCATCTGCCCCAAATTCCTCTTCGCGAGCGCGGCACAACTATTATGTTCGCGATGAAGGAAACCAGATACCAGCAACAGCAGTCAAAAATAGCCCGAAATGATCTGAAACCATCCCGAAATGCACCTGAGGCATCCGGGACCCCGTCCAAAACACGAGCCAATCCCATAACATAACACGGACCTGCTCGAGGCCTCAAATCACATCAAACAACATCAAAATCATGAATCGCACCCCAATTCAAGTTTAATGAACTTCAAACTTCTACATTCGATGTCGAAACCCATCAAATCACGTCCGATTGACCTTAAATTTTGCACACAAGTCACATTCGACATTACGAACATACTCCAACTTTCAGAATCGAAACCCAACCCCGATATCAAGAAGTCCATTTCCGATCAGACTTCTCGAAAACCTTCAAATTTCTAACTTTCGCCAAACGACCCCGAAATGACCTACAGACCTCTTAATCCACTTTTAGATGCACTCCCAATACTAGAATACCATACGAAGATATTTACAGACTCGGAATCCCAAACAGACATCGATAACATTGAAATACACCTCAAACCAAATTTATGAAATTCTTCCAAAATAGCAACTTCCACAATAGGCGCCGAAACGCTTCTTGGCCATCCAAAACCCGATCCGGGCATACGCCCAAGTCTGAAATTATTATACAAACCTATGGGAACCTTCAAGTCCTTATTCCGAGTTTGTTTACTCAAAAATCACACTTTAGTCCATTCCTCCAACTTAAGGCTTCTGAAATTCGAATTCTTTTTCCAAATCAACTGCGAACTTCCTGAAATTCAATTTCGACCACGCGTACAAGGCATGACACCTTAAGTGAAGCTGCTCAAGGCCTCAAACTGCCGAACAACGAGCTAGAGCTCAAAATGATCGGTCGTGTTGTTACATCCTGGGTTGACTACGTATCCCTACGTGGGAAGTCAGGTCGGGCATAGTTCTGTTACAACAAGACCTAACTCTATTGTGAACAAAATTGACTTTTTTGTTTCTGTATTTTTGCTGTTTTGCGAATTTTTGTAGAGAATATCTAAAAATTTGAGAAGTAAAGAAAGACTGTGATTTATTGGCAGATCATCATTTTTGACTTGACTTTGGTTTGTACCTAAAATTAGTTTTGTGCATAAGAATGTCCATCATATACTTTCCAGCAAACAGAGATCAGCTTATGGATAATTCATATAGCTTAGAGTGATACCTCATGTATACCTAAGTTCGACAAGATTTGTTCATCTTGCTTCAATCAAAGGTTTTGAATTCTTCCTAACTCACGATTCATGTGCCCTCACCACAAATAGTCCTTAGTTTCACAAATATTTGAAGTATTTGATTTTTAGGACATTTTGCAAAGTACACTCACACTGAGAAAGATGTTCAATGCATGGAATTTAGAAACCATATGCTTAACCTTTATGTGAGTATACACTATTATGAGAACACTTGAAATAGGATCATATAGGGGTTTGCTATCGGCTTGTAATGTAGGCTTGGAGTAATGTAGGATGTTCATTTGGGATAAAAGTGGTTAATCACTCCTTGAGCGTTGCACTGTATCTGTGTCTTCGGCGTTCCAACCATGCTTCGACGCTTGATCTTGTTTGGCTCGATGTACCTTTTCTTTTGTTTTTGACTTACTTTTTGAACTTGTAGGAGATCATTATACGTTTTTGGACGTTTTTTTTTTTTTTTTTTTTTTTTTTTTTTTTTTTTTTTTTTTTTTTTTTTTTTTTTTTTT